>OZ024786.1:5988176-6153176 GCA_964017065.1 Haliclona indistincta
ACCTGTTTCTTTGCCTTTTTCTTCCAGTATGAATGTTCGTTCGAAGTATCAAAATTAATATCAGATGGGATTGCAAGGAAGGAATACTAACTTATATATTCTTGAATAAAACAAAGAATTGGCTTTGGGTAAACTGTTAATTGGAATTGTTAACAAAACTCGATATAATTATTGTACATTGTGATGACTGTTACGCTTTCAAGGCTTAACTACTGCTTGCTGCCAAGCGTCACCTTGGCAGCAAGTTTCGAAAAGCATGCAAGTGATGCAACCCTCTTGCCTCAACTGTTCTAGCCTTGCTTCAGTTACCACGACCTCTTTTGCAGCATTTTGCTGATTGCTTGAGAAATCGTGGCGCTTCGCCTCTTCATTGTTTTTCTTCACGGCTTTCACGCCATCATGAAAAATCAATTTGAGTTTAATTTTATTACATAGCACACTGTTAATTATTATAAAAAATCGGCGAGTAGCTAACCTGACACAAAGTGCACACTGTAGATTTCCGACTCACTGCAGAACGAACGGATTCAACTTTCTCTCCTCAGATGATGAATAAACTTGTACAACTTTATTGGCTTCCTTGGTACTAACACCATTGATGTTTTGGAGCTGTTCTCATAACTTTCTGGCTCTTTGGTTCTGACAAACTGGGGAAATTTTAAGGTAGCTTAGCTTTCCACTGGCAAAAAGTCTTTCCGACATGGAACACTGCTCTCTGCAGTGCTAAGGGAGAATGGATGCTCATAATCTGTGAGCTTCACAGTCTTCCTCTTAAGCTGTGACAATTGGAGCATGTTTTACATCAAGTCCGACTCTAGTCTTCCTAACTTCTCTAAATTTTACCTGAATGGATCCAATCAACTCGCAAAAACGACTGTCTTTGCAGTCCATCAAGTTTGGGCACTGAACAAAAGTAGTCTTGGCATGGTGATAGAGACCAGAAAGTAAGTTGACTATAGAAGTAGCAGCTTTAGCATATCCAATGCTCTTGCTCGAGCAAGTCACATCCTTACTTGTTAACAGCTCTACGGGTTCCCGTCTGAGCAGCGTCTTCCATGTACTAGAATCTCAATCCAACAAGTTGTCTCGATGACAATCTATTTATTGTCATACAGTCTCGTAAAGCAGAGAGATATGGATGGGCCATGTATTTGTACTTCGAACCAACATGGTGTCTCGATTTCTCAAAGTGAGATCGTCAGCAACTATTAGTATGAAAACGACCTAATTAAATTTTATTGTAAAATTCTCAACACACTGACTTGGTCTTCTTCCTTCAGAAAGGGTTGCTTCACAAGAACATCAGAGATAGGAATCCCAGTGTCTAGTATTTTTGCCTTCGATGTGGGTATGTTAGGTCTATTAGGCTCTCATATACCTCACGTCTAGGTTTTTCTCTCGAACTCCTCAATATTCTTGCTATAAAATCTTAGGTACGATGCCCGATCTATCCCTTGAGGAAATTCTGGTCTTTGGATCAGTTCCTTTGCTGGTGATTTCCGCTTTGGTGCTGGCTCGGATACAGTCACTGGGCTTGGAACTAACTTAGGCTTCTTATCTCTTTGGAACTCTTTGCATCTGTTTTGTAACGTTACTACAATTTTCCTTGCAGCATAATTATTATTAAATCGATGTAATCTGAGTGAGTGAAAGAGAGAGTAAGTTTTACAGCTTTTGGTCCTAATTTGAACCTATCCAAGGATACTATCCATGGATACTGTAAAACTCAAATGATCAATGGACAGAATCTGACTGTCTTTCAAAGCAGCCATGTCGTGCATGTGCTGTGCAATGTCTTCTAAGAGCTGTTGCTGTGAGGCGAATTCTTCTGTTCCTGACCTGCGTACAACATAGACAATAACGGAATACGAATCAAGCATCCCGTAAATTCACCTCTTCAATGATTTAGTCCTGTATTTCTTAAGGGCAGGTCTATACGATCTTTGCAGTCCCTACCTGCTTGTCAGTTGTTAAACACATCGCGATGCACATTTGAGAACATACCGAGACAAAAGCGGTTTGGAGAACAGGGATCTGTAAACCCATCTTCTTCATCACTTTCTTCTGCAGGTTCATTTTCCTCCTCAATATTCTCTCCCATAGATACCCCCTAGGACGGCGTTTGACATTTTCTACATCACAAGTTTATACATTAGGGCTGCTATGCTAATGATATTCACAACAGCTGTAATGATAATCATCACTCTGTGGTAATGCTATCATCACTGAGCCTGACTGAGGTTTGCTGGGTTGTGTAAACTTGTGACGTAGAAAATGTCAAACGCCGTCCTAGGGGGTATATTGACGGTTGCATACTCTTAGGTAATGAACTCTTGGCTATAGTTATTTTAATTACCAAATCATATAATCACTTCAAGTTGCACAATCACTTAGCAACAATCATTATATCGCTTATTCATCCAGTGATCACTTGATTATTAATGTGATATAATTAAAATTTTATCGTGAAAAGATTTTGTTTTACACGAGACTGAAGAAGCGGGGAGAGAATTCATGATAAAGCTACAATCAGATACCGTATTGATGCGTTATCAGGCGCAGTTCACCTTTAGGCACACATTGTCTGTTTTGCTGCACTGCTCAATAATTTATACTTGCATTGAAAAAAGCGTTATTTATCAGGTGTATCTCGCTATAAGTGCTTATTTCTTTGCTGTGGAAACATAAGCACATGCGTCATATTAATTCGCCAGTACAGTGTCTAGAGACTAAGTTTAATACACTAAGAAGAAAGGTCAGTCATCACAGCTACTAAGGGACACTTTTATAAAAATAATACTCACACCCAGTATCAACTATAGCAATGCCCAGCAGCTGTATTTACTGCAAAAGACATTACTTATTTCAGCTTACTTAGCTTAATATGATTGTCAGAGAGTGAGAGTTTATTCTAAGTCTAATACCATTGTACCATACCTCGATAGCCAGTGCAGCTGCCAAAGTAGACTTGAATGGTCTGGATGTACTATGATACTGAGAAGGAAGTGTCTCTATCTCAATTAGAGAAGACATGTCACGTCTTTCCCTCTTCACATGATATGAGCGAGGAAGTTCAGGGAAAAGCATAAATAGTTCATGATAGAACTCATCGCTTACACCGAATCTTTCTAAAAGGTTTAGTGACTGGAGGGTAGGTGTGTTAGCATTGAAACTATTCTGTACACTAGTGGAAGCAGAGTTTGTTGTGCTTGCAGGTGAGGAATAGCTCGAGTTGGAGTTTGGATTTCTTGTTGTTGACGCAAGATCCAAATCAATCACTTCACCAGTCTCTTGTGATCGTAGTTGCAGCTGCTGTGCATCAAGACCGAATGTCTCCACAAACCAAATTACCCGCTGCTTGGTCATTTTAAGTTGGTTTAGTTTCCGTTTTCTTTGTCGCTCCCCTACATCATCTATTTTGTGACCCACATTAGCTAGAGCTCTTCGTTGTGAAACGTCATGCTGGATGTTTCTTTGGCTTTCAACAGTAGCCTGAAGAGATTAAACCGTATCTAGCAGTTGACCAGAAGTTAAGGCCTCTCCTTGTTTTACCTGTGTAATTGAACAAGTACATGTAGTGGTATCAATCCCATGTAAACAATCTTACCTCAACACTAGCAGAGCTGCTCTGGTAAGACATCCTTGCTCTTCCAGTTAGCTTGCGGAGTCTAGCTCGTACATGGGCAGAAACACACGCTAACCTGCTCGCTAAACGCTGGCTGTCTTTCTTGACAACAACGATTCTGTCTGGAATGCTGTTGTTCAAAAGCTCACTGTAGTCTGGTGCGTCAAACGAGTACCAGTAAAGCAACATCGAGTGTGGTATCTCTACTAGACACAGAACGTCAGTGTCTGTCGGAGGAGACTTGATAGACACCTTGTCGCTTGACACGGCAGTGCACGAAGTAGGTCTTCCGCGACGGCGAGCACCGCAGTGCCATAAAAAAAGGACCCGCCCACATGCGAATAAACTGACTACCGTAAGCGGGACCGTTAGTAAATTAATTTTGAATTATCAGTACCAGGTAAACCAAAAATTCCTATTGTGGGTAAAATATGCAAATGTCTACCATATCCAAAACAAGCACAAGGCGAAGCTATTTATAGCACTATCTTGAATCCTGATCGAACTAAGCCAGAAATTTGCTTGGCAACCACAAAAAAATGAGAGAAATATTGAAATTCTTCAAAATTCTAAATCTAATGTATTGCAGCGATTAGTAAGCGGCGAACTCCTCTGGGAAAAAACTAGTGCATATGCACACGCTTCGCTATGCGTACATGTAGGTTAAACACCGAGGTGGAGGTGTATATGGGAATTTGGACACCGAGGGCGAAGCCCGAGGTGTGCAAATTCACATATACACCGACAACGAGGTGTTTAACCTATTTAAACTATGTGCATTGTATGGTGCATTGTATGGTGCATTGTATGGCTTGTATGGTGCATTGTATGGCAAAGAGGTGTTTAACCTATTTAAACTATGTGCATTGTATGGCTTGTATGGTGCATTGTATGGCATTGTATGGTGCATTGTATGGCTAATGGTATAATAAGTGGTGCATTGTATGGCTTTGCTGCAGGTGTATATGGGAATTTGGACACCTCATTACATCAAAGAGAATTATTCATGTCATAGTTTAAAGTTGATTAGCCACGCATCTCTAGAGCACGTATCCAGGTCGAACTAAGCTTTCTCGACGTTAGATGATCTTGGGCGCTGCGCTTTCAGGTCGCTCTCAATGCCCGTGATACGTTAGTTGCAGATAGTATACGAAAATGTTATACGGAAAAATTGATTACCGTGTCCAATTATTTCTGGCACTGTTTTGATCTCCTTCTGACACTGCTTCAGCTGTTCATGTTATAATGCTCTGTTATAATTATTTTTGTAAACATGATTAAAATGCAACAGCAACATGTTTAAATTGCTATTGTCTGTTGTACTTGCTTTCAATTCACTTAATAAATTGCTGTTATTAATTGGATCCTTTATTGATAATGATACTGATTTATAAATCATTATTGTGTAATCGATTTAACAACACTTTGAATCAGTTTGAACACATACATTTATAGCGACAGACAACAATCAGTTTACAACATGAAACACATAGGGGCCGTGTATGACACAGCAAGATACAACGCATATTGTTCTAAACACAAAGTTCACATAAGAGTCTAGCACTCTGTTACATCACTCCCTCATCAGAGAGAGAGCTCGTCCCGAGCGATGACTTGATTTTAGCTGGTATTGTCTGTTCTGAACATCTGACTCTACTTGTACTGGCACAACAGCTGTATGAAAGGAAGGTACGTACTCGTGTTGTTCTAACATGCACAGTCGGAACTTGAGCTTTTGATTGTGGTGCTCTCGCTCTCTTGCGACCTCCTCTCAACTTCTTTAGTTGTCCACCCTTCCAGTCCTGTATGCTGGGGTGGTAGGTGACGATTCCCAATTGTCGACACACGCCCTCCGACAGCAGAAGCTGGTCTGCAGCATCCATTTTAATGTACACCATTGTCTTCATCTCCTTGCCATCGAAAGACAGTGTCAACTCCATTCGCCCATGAAGTTCGAACGGTCTCCTGTCGTAGCCGTGAGGTGTCTTATCTGCTGTTCTGAAGTTCCTTTTCTTCAGCATGGCTACAGCAGCTATTTTTTTGAACAACTGCGCTCCGATTATAGTGATGTCTGCGCCAGTGTCAACGAGTCCATAGACAGGAACTCCTTCTATCTGTAGAGGCACACAGACACTGCGACTGCCATTGTCCTTCACTACGATCTGTTTACAATGATCTTGGTCTGAATCAGCTGGGAAAAGGAAAGACATGGGATCAGGGTGAGCTGGATCTGGTGTGTGTGGAGCATTTTCCTGCTTGAAGTGGACAATTCTGTTTCTTGACTTCTGGTTAGATCCCTTCTCTCTGCCGGAGTCTGGTTGCGACAGTTGCTTGCTAGATGTCCCAGCTCTCCACAGTTATAGCAGCGAAACAGTGGCATATCTTTTATATATAGCTCACGGCAAGATTCTCTGCGGATATTTCTCTCTCAATCGAATTACAATAGAAAGCTGCCACACCGGAACGGAGAGGTGCCTGCAAACATGTTCACCATGTAAATTTATTAGCATAGTTGGGGCTTATAATACCTCAAAGCCACTTTCCTTGAGACTGAAACTGTTTTTCACTGTTTGCTGCACTAGTCGGTGCAACTCTTCCAGGACCCTCTTTATTTCCGTCACATCTTGCTCAAGCTTAGCTTGGTTAGCTTCTAGAGCATTAAACTTCTGGCTTTGACTACCTGTTTTGGCAGCAATAAAATCCATGATAGGAAACAGGGCGTGAGCTCGTGCTGCTGCCGACAGTTCAATTCGATCTCGCGCGGGTCGATCAGCCATAGGTAGATTATGGTCTACATGTAAAAATATCAGTACCAAGATAAACATTACCAAAACCGTGTACACTTTACCTGCAGTAAAAATAGTTCATTTCAGGATATATTGCTGCTTGCAGGTATCATTTTCTTGCAGACTTCTACTGTGACATCTGTGAGACTGACCTCTCATTCAAATCCAAATATGATCGTCATATCCGAACAAAACGACACCAGCAACTGGCTCTATCAACTGAAACTGACCATGAAGCAACTGTTGAAGAAATGGCAGATGACGATGGTTTTGATTCAGGGCATGACTCGGTGCCAGTTAGTTCTCCTCTTCATTATGAGGTATTATAGTGATAATCATGAGTCGTGATGATTTACTAAGCATTCTAAGTGAAAACTCAACTTTCAATGTTCGTTACATAATTGCTTGTTTTCATGTATAATAGACGAAGAAGAAGACTCTGAGATCTTGGAGAATTTGATGGTTGTTGGAGATAATGATGCTGACTATTCACCATTTCCTTCTAGAATCTTCTCTCTAATTTACATGCTTACACATGGAAATCGACAAGCATGCAGAATGGATTAAAGCAATAAGTGTTTTACTACACTGTCGGCTGACTTGTCTTTGATAGCAGCTGCTTCTGACCACTTCGTAAAGAAATCCGTCACAGATTTTGTACTAATGGTAGTAATTGCCCCTTGTCACAATGGTTTTTACAGGACATTCATTTCTCTGCAATGACGTCTTCGCCAGGCACACCATCACTATGGATATGATTACTGTTTGTTATGGGCCCTGAACAAATTACTATGCCATGGGAAATCCCAAAAAGGTTCTAGAATTAGTATTATGCTTGCTGAAGTAAAATATTAGCGGTATTGTGTTTCTTCATAGAGTACCACTGCTAGTGGCTATGTGTGTACGTATGAATTGAAATTATAAAAATTATGTATGAATGATTTAAAGAAGCATGCCAAGAAGAAGTCATCCTGTTGTAATGGTGGGTATGATTTAAGCACCATGTCCGTCGACACTTTCTTGCCTGTGATAATCTCTCTTCTTCTGACGTAAGTTCTGGCCATTACTTCTTTCATGGCAAGGTTTGTTTGTACGTCGGCATTCCAAAGCGAGGACCTTTAAATGTCGTCCATGTGAGGCTTCATCCTCTCCTTCATTTATGATAGGCATAGGACCTTCAATTGGCATAGATTTTATCTGGTTTTTGTCTCGGGCGAATGCGACCAATAAAATCAATACCGATCATATGCCAGAGTGACTTAACAGGTATAGGATTGAGACAGGGAGTGCCTGTTGTCAACTTCCTGTTCATAAGTTGACACACATCACACCTATACTATAACCAATTGTGATGAAACATCAAATATAAACGTACCAACTGCACATCCTTGTACATGCCCGTCCACATGAACCTTTCCTTAATTCTGTGCATAGTACGTACTCTGCCCAAATGCCCAGATGTAGGTTCGATATGACAAGAGTGCAGAATCGCCTTGCGCTCTTCTTCATTCCTTCCTCTTTGTTATTAATTAGTTAACCAGGTTTAAGCTGCTTCCTTTTTCTTATCTGGATTCAGTAACTATTTGACACGAGCAGCTCTTTTAATATACTTTCACAATTTTTTATAGCTGTCACTAGAAACAAAGCTTTTTTGTCTCGGGTAAGTTACTGTAGGAAGCTCGGCGATCAGCTAAAATTTTGCTTGGTCTGTTTTGCAAATATTTGGCTTGGTCTGCTAAGTGGTACTGTCCTGACTATAGAAACTATTTGCACTCAGTAATGTTAATCACGAGAAGCAGTTTAAGTTTTTTTCATAAAAATAATTAGTAAAAAATCCATATCTTTGGTAGCAGGAGGAGCTCTTACAAATTTGTTGTCTGGAAACATCGCAGTTAAGCATTAGCCCAATGTTGCCAGGTTGAGCTAAGAATGGGTATCCATTTACTTCTTCCACACACGCCCTTCATACAAATATCCTTGTGGTATTTGTCTGCACCGCCACTATTCACACATGCTCAACATTCCTTGAAGAACTGTATGTGATATTCTATGTTCACTCTAGCAATAACATTACCCCGTATGCTTTCCACAACTGCTTCCTTTAGCTCATCACATAATCGCTCCAGATCACTCTTCACATGGCCCCTCTTCACTCGTCTACGCTTGGGCTTGGCTTTAGTAGGCTGCTTGGCATGCCATTTTTTGCCCATCCTCTCATATTATCATTTCTTGAAGCACAAACTGAACAAGAGATTGGACTGATTTTTAATTCTTAGAATCTGCAAGACGTGTGGTTATTGTGAACCAGCTAGGTGCATGTGCAAGACAATGCTAACTACCACCATTGTGTCCAGCAACGCTGTACCATCAGTCTCCGGAGTCGACGACGCACCAACATCAAATCATTCATCATCATTCCTCTACATATATGAGACATGTGAGCTGACGCTTTCACTAAACTGTACCGAAGTCTACGATGAGTCTCTGAACAGCAACGGCAACTCTTCGGCATCCTCGCCCATCCTCGCCCAACTCAGTGTCTCATATACCAACAAACTTATTCACACCAACCAACAAACTTATTGTCTTGTCATTTTGTCTCAACGCTGGCAGGCAGGGCTGACTTGAGTGTCCACCAAGGCCCACCAAGCACAATAAGAAATGCTTGTAGTATCACGCATTTACAAAGTTTGACCTAAACGATACAGCTATAAGCCTTTCAATAACTGGTTCTAATAGATCTTTTGGATGATGTGGCAAGTTTTCTAGTAGTGCAAATAGTACTTGCACTTCTCGTTGAAGGTATTCTATTGTCTTCCACTACAGCGATAACACCAATGCTTGGTGCAATAGTACCTAGGGTGTGCATCATATGCCAGATCAAAGATCCAAGATATATCCAAGATCCTCTCCAGCAGCAATTTTGGTCACTGCATAAGCTGTTTTGCAGGAGATTTTAGCTTGGTAGGAGATTTTGCTAGTCAGGGATCTTGGGCTCTAGAATTATTGCTGGAGATGATCTTGGCTTCCTCTCTCGGCGAAACTCTTTGAAGCGGTTTTGTAAACCAATGATAAGTGCTCCAGTTGGTGTGCCGATCTTCGCTTTTATCCAAGGGTACCTTGTTGTGATTAGTGTGGCCACGGTAAAAGTCCTTATGCAGTAAAAGAATGACCGATGTGTGCTAGTTGCAATCTATCAGGAGCAGTACAGCGGTTCTTACAGTAAAGCACAAACCATAGAGCATAAGCTTCCAGTATAATAAAATTTCAGATGTGGGGTCAATTATAATAGAAAGTCTTGATGACTATAAAGTGCACAAAATAAAGGTTTGCCTGTTGTTCGCTATTTGGATAGTTTATTTTTTCGCCAAATAGAATTGGAAAAACACTAGCTCGCTCGATGACACTGGTTTCTCCACCTGCTTGTACCTCTTCAAAGTACAACTATTAGAGTGTACTTCCTCAAATGAGTCATAATCTCCACCATGTCATCACCTTTGTTCTCATTCTTGTCAAGTACTCCTAGAGGTACCTAAGTAACAACGTGATTAATATAAAATAAGGAATTATACTTGAATGATACTATTATACTATTATACACTGTTGTCACTTACAATTTGCACCGTAAATGCTGATTTGCAATCTGTTCAGTCTCCTTGGGAGCAGTTGCGCCTGTTGAAGGGGTAGTTGGTAATTGAAAATCTAATAATTAAAATTTGAATAAAAATCGTCCATTCTCTCACTGGTTAGTGTTTGAGTAAAGGCAGAATGAGCCTGAAAAATTCTGGAAGCCTTTGTGGCTGTCTCCTAGTACCCACACCTGTGTTTTGTAGATAAATTATTGTAAGTATATCATGTGCAAACCCAAACAATGTATTGTTTGCCTAGTAATGCCATAACTTTTTTTGTATTTTTCTAAAGCAGCCCAGTAAGATTTTGATTTTGCTATTTTCTGCGTATCTTTTAGATTGATGTGACCTATTATAAAATCATTTGAGCCATTTGAGGGAAAATTTGGCTTACACTTACAGTAGTGCTGTGCGATTACATCGTTGTTACCGATTAATCGATTATTTCTCTACACTCGATACAAAATCGAACGAAAATAGCTTAATCGATTGTCCACGTGCACGCGGCGCGCGCTGCCGGCTAGTTGTTTACTGTGCACGCGAACTTTATCACGTGATCTAAAACGTGCAGAAAACGATTGCTAGAGCTTCTTATACAAGCTACCTGCCATCGATCATCTGCCATGAGCGAGCCTAACTACCTGAAGGACGCTGATTTACTTCCTCTCAAGAACGCGACTAGTAAAGTGTGGAAGTTTTTCGGTTTTAAACACAAGGATGGAGTAATCAGCGATCATAGTCACGTGAGTTTGTTTGGTCATCGTGCGTGAGTCGTAGTTATGACGCTGTTGTTTCACAGGTTTACTGTGCAATTGCCAGTTGCAACAAGAGAGAACTGAAATACTGTGGGAATACCACGAATCTTGGAAACCACCTTAAGTCAAAACACCTTTCCATATATCGTACTTCTGGTCTCTCGAACGACAGGAACACACGTGACAGAGAGAATGATGACACAGGTTCTAGTCAGGGTAAAATTGAAAATGCCTTTATAACAAAGCTACCTAGCTCCAGTAAGAAGGCAAAACAATTAACAGATGCAGTCTCATTGGAAAGTTCGACGTTTCCGGATCATCTCCTGGTATAAACTCCAAATGATATGCATCATGTTCTTTTTCATACTCTCAAATTGCTCTATCAGCTCTTCATGTTCCTCGCAACTTAATATTGATGATACAATTAGAATTGATTGCTTGATCATCAGGTACAATGATAGTGATCAGTGTAAAATGATATTGATGTGTACCATGCGTAGAGTCTACACACAAGATTGTAGAAGCATACTTTATGTACAGCTCAAGACTGGTACAGGTATTCAAGTGGGTTTGCATTATAGCGATCCCTTTAAGCTTTTTTTGGTGAGCATTGACTAAATTAATAGTTGGCTTTAGACCAAGCTCGAGCAGCTTGCTTCTTTTTGCAGCATTCAGTGAGTAGTTTGCTTTTAACCAGGTTCGAACAG
Organism: Haliclona indistincta; assembly: GCA_964017065.1. NCBI lineage: Eukaryota > Metazoa > Porifera > Demospongiae > Haplosclerida > Chalinidae > Haliclona > Haliclona indistincta. The sequence continues at coordinate 5,999,679 of OZ024786.1, forward strand.
CTTGTTTCTTTTTGTCTGCATTCACTGAATAGTTTGCTTTCGAGCAGGTTCGAGCAGCTTGCTTTTTCTTATCTGAATTATGGCACAAGCAGCTCTTTTAATATACTTTCACAATTTTTTAGCTGTCACTAGAAGCAAGTTTTTTTTGTCTCTGGTGAGTTACTGTAGAAAGCTTGGCGATCAGCTAAAATTTTTGTGTTTTACATGATAACAATTGATAACAAATAGACTTATGGACATATATAGACTTGTTATATAGACTTCAAACCACCGCTCTATCATAAAGAAGAGCGACGACTAGTTGACACGTAGCGCAGATAGACGAGTGGAGGCGAGCTAGAAACGTTGCTCGCTTTCGATCGTTAGTCGCGAGTCCACATCTGCGCACAGCATGCCGTGGCAGGGGAGGAGTTTCAAAAGCCAGGGTGGAGTTTGTTACAGTGGCGCACATGCATGGCTGGCGACCCAAAGAGCTTCTGTGTGGACAGTTTAATGCTAGAGGCGCTTGACTTACCAAAACATTAACGTTGTGTAAGAGTACTGCTGAGTGTTGTTCGCCATCGAAGATTGCACTTTCTCTGTTCAGAACTACGTAAAAACAACTTTAGCTCGCCTCGTCTTTTCAAAAACAAATGCCATTTCTTTGTTTACAAAATCCGTCTTGTGAGTGTTGGTTAGCTACTCGTGGCTATACTCTAAAATATTTAGACGCCTCGGCCAATGGGATCTACGCGGTTTAGAAACCTCGGCCGGGTTATGTAACGACCTCGCTACGCTCGGTTGTCACAACAAACCCGCCTCGGTTTCTAAACAGCGTAGATCCCATGTCCTCGTCGTCTAACTTATATATATAAATGCACTGACATAATTATTAAGTCAGTTGTCACATTGATCCAGTTTGGTTTCTGTTTGTCAGTCATTATGGAGAGGACGGTCTTGTCTGTCTTAGATACTAGTGTGAATCACGTTTACCTATTGTGAACACGGCTAGTGTTCTTATAGAGGTCATGGACTCAGAAGGCACCTGACTTTGAATTTGCGAAATTCAACTTGTAAAATTGACTATCATTTTACACTGTCAGATGCTTGTGACAAGGAAGGTGCTGCTGTAGTGTTGGCTAATACATAACCAGCTACTTAGTTGATGTGCAAACTATCTTTCCAGTATAGTTACTATAGTTTTAGATACTGAGTTGATTTGACTGTATTCTATTGTTAACAGCATTCTAAAATTAATATTAATATTAACATTAATGTTATTATTTTGTTATTAGTAACTGTTCAGATAGTATAGCAGATTCATTCAGTAGCAGATTCATTCAGTAGCAGATTCAGATAGTAGCAGACTCTATTCAGTGGCTCTCTCTTCGCTTAGAGCAAGAGGAGCATCTTTCCCAGATATATTGCCAATCCAAATCTAATGGTGAGGTGCAAAGTTTAAGTAACTTAACACTGAATCATACCTTCAAACCACCGCTCTAGTACTACCTCCTCCTGCTCTTCCGGCGCATTTATGTCTAAGAGGAAAGAGATGGTGCAGTTGACGATGATGGTGTTGTTTGACGGGCGTTGAGCAAAGATGGTACAGATGACAATGATGATTGGGATAGCTAGAGGCCTTCGGCAGAGATGGTGCAGATGACGATGATGATTGGGGTAGAGAGGCCTTCGGCAGAGATGGTGCAGATGACGATGTTGATTGAGGTAGCTGAGATGGTGTTGTTTGAGAGGCATGGGGTAGCATAGATGGTACAGATGACGATGATGGTTTGGACTTCAGGCTCTCTGATCCCAAGAACCGCCATAGGTCTGTGCGACGAATTTTACCAACGCGGACTCCGATGTGAAAGTCTTTGTTATGGCACCGCTTTGATTCATCGCACAGACTTTGTCTGCATTTTTGGGAGCAGGCCTGATGTACAGTCTCTCCTGGATGTCTTTGTATAGCCTGTTTATGGTTTGGAATAAAAACATCATAACCTTATAATAATTTTAAATCACCGATACAGCTGTGTGCTCGTTGAGCTGCTTGCCCGCTCTATGTGACGCACTGTTGTTATTACCTCTTGTGGAGGTGGTGATGATAGTGGACGTCTGGATTAATTGTAGTTTGATTTAATGCTTTTTGTATAAATAGATCGTACCTTGTGATGACCAAGGCCTTGTTGTCAAGCAAGTAGGACCACCTTGGCCAGGAGATGCCTAAACAGTTGTAGAAAGTGGCGCAGGCCTTCCTCTGATGGTATGTGAGCGAGTGCCTGCTCGTTCCTCCAAATGTATTGTGACTATTGTCTCCTAGCAGGTGCGCCAACATTGTCGATACCGACATTTGTACTGTGCTGGTGTGATGGTTTGTGACAGCATGCATGTTTGTATGTGCCTTTCTGTCCTTGCTAGTCAGTCTGTGCAAGAACGCTGTGGCTTCACGGTGTTCCGGAAAAACTGATCAGTCAAATTACTCGTCACATTTAGCTTGCAAAGCCATGTGATTGCCATGCACTCTCTGCTAGGTCGTACAATAGCATGCTTGGCATCCTTGTTGATCTTCATCTCGTGGCATTCGTCCAATGCCATACCGTGCCATTCTGTTTTGGTGAAGCGAACACTGAAGCTGCCCTTTCTGAGGTGTTGTAGGACAGCGTTTGGCATTCTTAGTTCATCACCAATGTGTGTCATGCAACCAAGAAGGTGATAGTTTATTTATTGTAGACTTTTAACGAAAATATGTGCCATTCATCATGATGGCACCGCTGTAGATGTCAAGCAACTTCCTTGTCTTCACTAGATATTTTTTGATAGACAGATGCAGTGCCACCAACACCATCTCTGTTGCCAGAAACAAGCATATCTATCTATCGTGCATGAGAGAGAACGAAAGATAGAAGAGGATGCTTCGTTGCCTTACAAGCGATGCAAGTGTCAGTAGGTGTTGCAACATAAAATGGTTTCACTCGTGTCACAGGCTTCCTGAACTCTTGTCTGACTGGGCGCTTAGATGGCTCAGCTGGTATCTTGTCCTTGGAGGCTTGCGCTTGCAAGTCAATAAACTTCAATAGCTCTGAATTGTGAGGAACTTCAGATTATCCTTGCCTTGATCAGGTACGTTTCTTTGTTTGCTTTCTTCCATGTAGGAGGATGTTGAGGGTAATTAGAATTTTGCTGTGTCTCTATACTGCAGCTATTGCCAGAAATACTAATGCTAAAATGGCGCTGTATGTACTGCTGTGCATTGATTGCTAGACCTCTAAAGTGGCCTGTATGAAAGTCATGAACCGCAGCAAATGCCTTAATCATATTGAGAAGTCACCTTCAGCCCAGCATCAGTTGGCTTGCCCCTTTAACCTGACATGTGGCATTATTATTCAATGCAAATTACTGTGTAACAAGTTTTTTCATACTAAATACATTATTGGTATTTATAATAGTGGTTCAGCTATTCTTGATGGGACAAAGCTGAATGTTGATACATTTACAGATCATTGGCTTCAGATAAAGGCTAGCTATTTGAAACCACTATGCTGCTGTCAAAACGAAAATGTCCAACTCTTTTGTAAAATTGTTAAGAATTTGGCCACCCAGCTAAAGTTTCCACTTGTGTGCCCAACTATGAAATGGTATTCTCCCAATGGCTATGAGAACAGCAAGGTTGACCTAACATGCATACTATCCTATGGTACTCTGCAAATAGTTGCCCATTCATCATAAATGTGAGCATCATGTAGTGAGATAGCCATGACTTGCTACTGTGTGGAGATCTGATACGTGGTAGTGACATACTCGTGACTGAAAGTTGCACATTTCCTTCACAAATTAGCTCACGGGGAACAATTCCAATGGACTCGATGTCTAGGTTTTGAGCCTGGAGTGCCTGCCTAATTTCTGTTGCTAGTTGACTAATGAACAAAGAATTTTATTACCATATTCAGAAAGGTAATCTGTCGGAAAATCTCCGGAAAGGTCTATTCAGTCCAGCAGATGTAGTAAAGCTATGTCTATCAATTCTGAGCCGTATCAATTTTTATCTATCAATTTTTACAACTGCTTCCCTGATCACTAACCGCCATAGACTGTACATCTCTTTTGTCTCATTAAATCTCCGTCATCCCCACTGCTTTCATCTGTCATGAATTGCCAGTCAATGTCCTTCCAGAGATTTGTAATGGTAACTCAACATAGTGACAAGCCAACACTGATGTGCGTTAATTAGAGCAAGTCATACGATGTATACTCTCGCTCAGGCTCACTTTCCGTGATAAAAAAATAATTTAAGGTTTAATTTTTGGATGCTGGTACCGGCCCGGCAATGTAGACACAGCAGATAGTACAACTAGTACAATAAAACAATAATACTATTATCGGAGCTGAACGTGTTCATATACGCCCTTGCTTATGTGTGTGCTAAAAAGGACATAGAATAGAACGGCTCACGACATACGAGGTATGACTACCGTCTTTACTTGCAATAAACTTTGTGTTTATGTAAATGCTTGCCTCTGATTTGAAATTAAAAACAATTATTCTTTAGGTGGTCGCTTAAGTGATCGTTGTAGCTGACTGCCCCGTGATGAAATATCTATTAAAAATATAAGTACATACATTTAGCATGGTAATTTTTCAAGCAGGAATTGTGCTAATCCCAAGTATGATTTGGCATTAGTCTCATTCCATCACTGCGTCAGGTTGATACCACAGCGGTGAAACAAACTACGTTTGTCACTGGTGTTATCTTGGTATGCCTGAAGATCATTTCAAGCTGTCTTAATAGTTCACACGCTGCGTTTGGTTTGCATCAATTTTCTAAGTGTATTTGTGTGTATGTGACAAGCTGCATGTCTAGCAGGCCATGGTACTAGCACTACGTCCATAAGCTACGAAAGGGTAATAACAAATGGTTACAAATTGCCCTCTATAGATAAATCGGTATAAGCAGTGAGCTCTACCCTGTATCCACCAAGGTCTGCTGGTGACTCCTCAGAACGGATCTGGCGTTGACACCCTAAGCATAACAAGAAGGTAACCAGTAGTACAAAAGTAGTAATGAACCTTGAATCGTTGATGGTAGTGTCTTCCTCCCTCTGAGATGCAGCGTGACTCCTCAGAACGGATCTTGCGTTGACACCCTAAGCATACAAGAAGGTAACCAGTAGTACAAAAGTAGTAATGAACCTTGAATCGTTGATGGTAGTGTCTTCCTCCCTCTGAGATGCAGCTTGACATAGTGAAGTACCAGCGGATAAATAGTGATGTACGAAGCGAAGATCTGGGTGTGGTCTGCTGTATACATGTATCTGATAGACCCACCACCGGCACCCAAATCGCCACACATGCGATATACTGATGCCGATTGATGTTCGACAATGGAAGGGTCGGGAGCAAACTAGGGTATTTCAGAGTATGGGAATTTATATCCGATGTTGAAGCGACGAAACATGGAAGCGTCATTGGAGAGGAGAAGCATTGGAGCGTCATTGGAGAGTGAAATGGTGCTGATATTTGTCATAATCGCAGTGCTGTTTTTTGGCAGACCCAGCATAGGTCACTCATAGGTTTCATGACCATGATGAACGGTGTTAGCTGGCACCATAGAGATGTGAATGTAGAGTACGCAACAGATGTAGCAGTTGTGTCCACAGTTGATAATTTGTACAGATTCCATACTGCCTGCATGCAAAGGTGAAATTATGTTTGTAGCTACCACAGGGTTAAATCATGTTTGTAGCTACCACAGGGTTAAATTACTTACTGTCTTTGTTGTGCATGATGGTAAAAGTTGAATGTCATCTCGTTTATTATAACCTGGAATGCGCCCTTAGAATAGCATTATTTTCTGCATAGTTATGTAGGAAAGTGACTACATGTTCTGTAGTCTGGAGAGGAATTGTGTTGTGGGGGAAGACGCTTGTGGTTGCCGTGTTGGCGTTTGGCAATTCCATTTACGAGGTAGCTAGATTTGAGGTTTCTGAATCATTCTGTACCTACAACGTGTTCATGCATGTTTAGTGCTCAAAGGTATACCATTTACCTATTTACATTTTATCTATGGCGTGTAGCATCCTGAATGTAGTACCACAGATACTGTAACCTTTGTGATGGAAAGACAAAACGCTTCTTGTGCGACTGTTTTTGCGGAAACTTGTTTCACTGCTGTATATACCAGCTTCTAGTTTACGGCGATGATTCTGGAATCAATGCGATTCCTGTGAGATTCTTGATTCCACATGATGATTCTTGATTTTTTCATGATTCCGCACGGGATTTGTGATTCTGCACGTGATTCTTTGATTCCTTTGATAGGTGTACATACGGCTCCAGTGCTGAGAGTCCTGGTCAGGCCGCATACGACCCTAATAGGCTTTCTTGGACCAGACCATTCTGGCCTGGTATGGGTCCTGTGCATTTACTTATGCATTTAACGGCAGTGCCTAGGCAGTAAAAGTTTAGTTTAATTGGTTGCACTAGCTAGTCGAATACATTTTGCTCTCAGCGCTTGGTTTAGTAAGCAATCATTCTTGCATCGTAACATCTGTTTTAACACATAACTGCATTTAATTTTAATTCTGAAATGTCAAAAGAAACTTCGTGACGGTATGCATCATGGGGTATGCTATGCTTTGCATGCGTTCTCGAAGAGAACTGGATGAAGGTGCTCAATCTTGCTCTAGAGTTGATCGACATATAACTTCTTCAGCAACTGTTGTCAAGTATTTCCTGCTTATTGGGTAGATTTAATGTTAATGGTCTCCTATTATCTTATTTGACCAATTCAACTGTTTCTGTCAAGTGTAAAAACCCAAACCGCCAGTCAAGTCGTATTATCCATCACACCTACACATCCAAGTGCTTGTGTACCTGTGGATGGTATGCACTTGTGATGCGATGCTGAGTGTTAGTCATTTTTAGAGAGCTTGTGAAAGTTCGTTCACAAACTCTCTTCCCTGGTCAGTGATCAGAATTTCTGAGAAACCCATTCTACACATGAACTGGTTGCAGAATATGACTAGTCTGTCATACAAAGGCAGTACTTGGCTCGTGGTTTCATGGGGCTAAAAATGTGTGTGAAACCCAAACCTGTTGACCGGTCTGTTCACAAAACAAGCCTTTATAGTGATCTGTCGGTGGCAATAGCCAGTCAGTGGCTGAACGCACCACCGGTCGGTGGCAATAGCCAGTCTGTGGCTGAACGCGCCACCGGTCGGTGGCAATAGCCAGTCTGTGGCTGAACGCGCCACCGGTCGGTGGCAATAGCCAGTCTGTGGCTGAACGCGCCACCGATTTTGTCGGTGGCAATAGTCATTTCGATAAAACATCACTAATTGTACCTGAGATCTGGGAGTGTTCTGTATAATTATAAAAGCGAAAAGAGATCTATCGACGTACATTATCATGCATATACATATTGCATACCTGAGATCTATGACTGTTAAAATTCTGTAAACATAATTATTGTCGTGATAAAATAATAATTGTTATCAAAATTACATAATTGTTTACAAACCTGAGATGTGAGAGTGCTCTAAAATATATGCTAACATGCATGCATGTAAACTATCGTACCATGCATACCTGAGAAGTAGCAAGAGTACTATTCTGCTGTGTGTGATTCAAGAGCATCCAGAATAATTATTCTGTTCATATTAGGCATGAGCCTATTATTCTTTTAATTTTGCTTGCAAAGGTATTGTTCAAACCAGAAAAGACTCGCCAACCTGGGCTTGAGGGTGTTGATGAGGAAGACTCTGGTGTTTATTGCTCTGAACACAGTCATGATGGAGGTACTCATGTCCCACGCAGTTGTAGACTCTGGGAACACCTGCAACAAAAAGGGAACTGCTATTTAAAGTAAAACTCTCAAAAAAGTTTTTAGTTTTCATGATAAATAATGTTCGAATAATGTTATTGGTTTTGTTACACTGGGTGGGGGCACCATAAAGAAGTCTGTGAGCCGTAGAGGCAAGTGTGACAGTTAGTTTGTACCGATCCAACTCAAGAGTACTTGGCAACTTGTTGAGGAGGAAGTTTCTTTCTGGGAAGGCGAAGAGTTGTGTGATCTTGCCAAACGTCCATTCAACAGATACACGAATGCTGCTCATGGCTTTATTAAATTCCATCTCAGCAGGGTCATTTGTGGGCTGCAAAATGGAGAGATGTTTTGAGACTGGCCGTATGCTGGATCTCCATATGGCTGACATAACGTATCAAGGACCCCACTTTCTGGTCAAAAGATTTGGAGTGGTAAAAGGCTACAAAATGGATTAGAATGAGTAACACATTAAGAATTTACTTACCTGAAACTTGATACAGTGCGCTCGTTTGTGCCCACTGTATACTAGTCGCTGATTGACCACAGGTCGAGCAATTTACAATTTGAGTTTTTTTTGACACTGGAATCTTCAACTACATCACCATAGACAAATCTTGAGTGTTTTCATTAGTATTTGAAGCTGGTGTAGACTGTAACGTTAAAATTGCAAAGGTGAGCGGCAAGTATAAAAGCTTTGTCTAATTATTTACCACTTCTTTCATTGTTATGCATGGTGTGGTAAGCTTTACTTGAGATGCTGTTCATATTAATAAATTTGATTGACCATCTCACCTGCAATGTGCCTGTGCCTCTGTTCAACATCACCAGGTAAGCCAATCAAGTAATAATTGAACTGCGAAAAATAATTCATGTATAGCATAATAATGACTGTTTACCATATCATTGAGCTCAAGTGACCAAATGTCGTACGCAGCTAGTCCCTTTCTTCTTTTTGAGTGCATATACTTGAGAATTCCCCAGTACATGCTGTATGTATGTGAATTTAATGCACAACATTTATCATTGTGCATGCATGTGCTGTCCACCTCTGCATCCTTCAGCACAGTTCTTATAACAACACACACACAATTTGAGATAAAACGTCATTGTCTACGGAAGTCAATTTATAATTCTTCCTCCACCTCCATCCTTGCTCTCCACATTCTTTTCTCCTTTTCAGTCTCTTCCCTTATCCTCCGTTTCATCTCCTGCTTTCTTCTTCTATTATAATCAGCTAGATCTAAGAATTTCTTCCTTTTGTCCTCAAGCTTGTCTACCTTCTCCTCCAAAGTAACTTCCTCTTCCCTCTTCTTTTTTTATACTACTCGTTTAGGAGGTATCTTCTCTTCTGGCTCTTCTCTGTCCTTTTTCTCTTCCTCTATTTCCTTCCTTCTTTCCTTTTCACCATTTAATTCAATGGTTAGCCTTTCGACTTTCATTTTGAGCATCTTATTCTCTTCCAGTAGTCGAACCTCCTCCGCTGAGCGAATAAACAAATTTACAGCGTTGCCCATATCTACAACAGACACATAATTATGTTATAATAGGTGTGATAACAAATGTCACTAGGTAACCACAACTAACACAACAAAAGCCCCTCTCTTTGTGGTGCCACTCACCAATGAAATGACCACTCACTTAGATCTGCTTGGTAGTAGCCAACAGGCAGAGAAGCAATGCAGAGAGCATGAAATCTTCTCTTCTTATCCTCGGGAAAGGGCAGAAAAGTAGAGGGTACAACGCTGTGACATTTGCAGCCGGACTGACTGACTGACTTATCTGACTCATGACATCCTTTTCTCCTTTTCAGTCTCTTCCCTCATCCTGCGTTTCATTTCCTTCTTTCTTTTTCTATTGTATTCAGCGACATCTATGGATCTCTGTCCTTTGTCCTCTATTTCATAAGCTTCTCTACCTTCTCCTCCATAGCCATATCCTTTTTTCTCTCTTCCTTTTTTCTACTCGTTTAGGGTGCTTTCCTTCATGACTAGGTTTGCTCTCTTCTGGCTCTTCTCTCTTGTCCGTTTTCTCTTCTTTCTTTTTCACGATTTAATTTGATAGTTAGCCTTTCCACTTTCATTCTAAGGATTTTATTTTCTTCCTTTAGTCGCACCTCTTCCGTTGTGCGAATAAATAAATTTACCTCATTGCCCATATCTATTAGAGAGCTTAATTAATGTCCAAAATCGATGTCCAAGTTCCTCCACAATGCTTCAGATCTCACAGTCACAGCAGTAGGTCGCTTGGCTTCTTCTTCTAATTCAGTCTACCCCCTCGACGCTTCGGGTTAGTCTTTGGATGGCTCAGTTTGTTGCATCACTTAGCCATCACTCCAGTCCTAATGACCCGCTTCCCATAGCCTACGCGCAACTTTCTCTGGTCTTATCTCTAGCACGTAACGACAGCACAGCACCAAGGGTCTTGGAGTATTTGATCCTGCTTCCTCAACCGGTGCGTCCACCACTCAGTCTGATCCCTTGTTTGTCCTTGCGACATTTATAGAGTCGCTCTGCTGGTGTCTCCTAAAGACACCTGGAGACGGTGAACACCAGTGACAAGGTGATGTTTTGTGTGAATGAAATACGTTAATTGAATCCAATTTGAAAAGTGGTAGCTGCAAGATTCGAGTACACCTCCTGTACAACAAAACACAACTTCAATTTTCAAATTAGAACTCGATGTAAAGGACATGCTCTACTGATGTCGGTAGGACCATCCAGTGTTTCATCTGTCGGTAGGACCATCCAGTGTTTCATCTGTCGGTAGGACCATCCAGTGTTTCATCTGTCGGTAGGACCATCCAGTGTTTCGAAATAAATGTAAACATGATGATATGAAATGACAGACTTGTGGTAATGAGACAGTGATTTGGTTTCTTTGAAATCAAATGCCCATTTACAGTGCGAAATCTGGCTTGGCTCCAAGTTGACGGCTGCATGTGTAAGTCAGTTGGTGTTTTAGTAAAAATTTCACTCCCACCAATAGTATGAAATTTTAGACCTCCCTGTATGTTTTATTTGTGGTGTTAGCTGCTGAAACGACAGTAGACCTGACAGTCTCGCTGCTGGCGGCTCCATAATTCCTCGAGTAGCTGCAGCGGAATGATTGCGATCACGAGTGGACTGCCAATAAGAGGTTATATTCATGACTTCTGTGGAGCTGCTCAGACCATATTCCGCCCACACGGAAGACCAAGCCCAAACATTTGACTAGTATTATCAAATAGATACTAAGACAACAAGCAATAATTTGCACTTATAAAGCAGCTATATTATACTAATGATTACCATACCACCGCAGCCCCTGACCTAGCACTCATCACAACACCTCAATTTGTGTACACAACTGTAATACCAGTGAATCACTGTAAAAGGTGGATTTGATTCAGATCGCAGAACATGTGTAGTGTGTTTATATAGATCAGGACCTCGCAAAGAGTACTGGAGATCTAGAATTATCCTATAAATCACCATTATTACACTGAGCCTATTGTAGTACATGTAATTTAAAAGCCTATATATATACGTACATTGCATACGTACATTTCTTTTGCTGTTTTCTCTTGCACCTTTCAGTCTCTTCATTTCACTCTCAAGAGTGCGCCTATAATCATGAAAGAACTGCATCTTTGTAGAAGTCAAGTTCTGATTTGCAGTTGCACCATAGATAGCGCATGATTCCAGCCACCACATGGTTTAGTGAGCTGGATTGAAATGCAGAGCCATCCTTCTTTCTCACTTCTAAGACAAAGATAGTTTATTTATTACTATTTGTTTCTTTCGTTGTTTCCTTTGAAACGTTCCCTTTTCTTTTGAAGCAAAAAAACACTTTCTTTCTGGCTACATTAGATTGCTGCTGTAATATATTTTTTATCAATGATGGGGTAAAACCTCTGTGGCGTATACAGGATTGAATATGGAGAGTGCTCATACTCTATAATTGTTAGCCAACCTGGGGTATACACAAAACAAAATAGCATTGTATATTGATTGCTTGACCTACACTGACAAGTGTGTACATGTGGTTTTGACAGCACTGATGACTCCAGCCCAGATTTTAGTGTCATAGCAACTGCTTTCATAGCAAATTGCTTGCTTGCTAAAATTAGTGAAAACAACAAGTTTGGGCTATCCCATATCAAGTGTTTTTTCTTAAACTCACAAAGCTGTTGAATTCTCAGCCTAAAGCTTTTTTTCAACTCATAAACACTCAAATTTCTATCTATTTATGCATCCTATATCATTACGGATCAAAGATAAGCCTCCAAACTTTCTGAGATGAACAGGTCATTTGCAATTGGAAGGTGTCAACTTCTATCACTTAACCATTATTATTTTCAAAATCACATTGAAGTACTATTTCTGATGATGACTAACACAATGCAAGCAGAGATGGTACACTTACACCAAATTTGGAAACAGTAGTCTCTCCAGCCCCATGATCACGGCACTTGAGATCTAACTGAGCAGCACAAAACACAAGGTTATTAATGAGTAGATCACTGATCCGAAGAAGCAGATGAAGCTCATCAACAAAAAGCAGTCGGCCTGAACATTCAACAGAGGGGGTTGGCTGCATCCATAGTTGTTTTTTGTCTTTGTACATACTTCAACAAAGAAATGAAATCCCATGCCATGAGCACACTCTTGGTGCAATTTACCAGAATTGTATAAAATTGTGGTTGTAAAATACAAGTGCTACATGTGTAAAACTTGCAGTACACAATAATGCAGCTGTTGCAACTTTTGGCGCTTATAATAATATTTATTATTGAAGTATTTTCTTTTTTCCATTTTACTTGCTATTGATATTAATTTTGATGCGCTCAGTTAATGTTTGGACATTATTAACTTCTCCTGCATGATCATTGTATTACCAAAGTTGGAATTGAAGGTCTCAACGACGAAATAGACTGACTAGCTCCACTGATGTAGCCAGCGTCGAGATTAGCCGCCATGGCTCACAGCTGGTAACCGGTGGGGGAAGAGCGAAGATAATAGATGCTAGCTGCTGAACAGGGAATCGATTCGCCGGTCAACTACTACGTGCACTCGTTCTGTAGGCGGAGCTCACAGGCATGGGCGAGCTAAACACTGACATTGTGCCTCTTAGGCTGAGATGCCTCTTAAGCTTCTCACTTCTGAGATCTGCCGTCAGATCTCGCGTTCTACTTCGGCCACGCTGTTAAGACCCCTGCAGTGGCTGATCTGGTCAACTCCGAGTCCGGCACTATTACCATTATCACTATTGTAAACAATGTGTTATATAGATTTTTGTTTCTCTCTCTTATAAGGCGCTAGGACAGGTACGGGACCATACCGCACACCAAGGTACCTTACCTACCAAATTGTTGGATTTGACGGATTGCTCAATGTGTTATCTGCTTGATAATGTAAGTAAAGACTTAATAACAATCATGCGAGTGAAAAGTGCTAACACAAGAGGATTGCCGAGAGGTTAAACTGAAGAACATCGTTTCTGTGGCCTAGTTGCTGGCAATCTGTGAATTTTAATTGTAGTAAAATTAAACAATAATTAAGATATTCTCTTTATTTTTAATTGACATCAAGATGACAATGATGATGATGATTCAAGATGGAATTTGCTGAAAATAAGCTATCGAGCTTTTTGACTGGTTTTAACCGTGCTTGCAAGCAGTCAACATCGCAAATCACAGCTCAACGTTGCAAATCAAAGATGGCAACTCTCAGAGAGGCATTTCCAGATCTTTACTGACTTGTCATTGTTATGTTATAATTCAGTGTGTACACTTGTATAGAATAATGTTATGTTACTTGTAGTACTTTTCTGTGTACAACATTGATAGCTGGATTACATTTGCTTGGTGTCCCTCCTGGAGCAGACACAAAAGTATCTTGGCTTGCACCTGCAAGCATCACAGATTGGCTTCTTGTGCCATTATACGTTGCAGTATGCCAGCAGCGGCACGCCGTTCTAATGCTGTCGGTGGTGTACTAGCCGGTTGGCTGATCAGTGCTGTTGGTTCGTGTGTGTGTAATATGTGTGTCTTGCAGCTGCTTTCTTGATGTTGCGTCAGTTTTCCGAGATGGGTTAGCTGATGGCAAACTGGACAGTGGAGCTGTAAGCCTTCTAGCAGCTGTTGAACAACTGGAGTTACTCTTGTAAAGGATGCCACATCCACAGAGCTATTGCAGTCACAGGATGGACAGCAAAATTCGGTACGATCACGGATACTGGTAATGCAGCAATCCAAACTGATAAGGTGTCCACATGAAACCTCTAGAGGGCAGTCTACAACTTTGTTACAGACACAGCAGAGCAGATTGCTTATGTCAACACTCTCAGGCTCTACGAAGAGTTCTGGGTTTAGCTTATTTCCTTCATTGAGACGCTTCCCTGCTACAGCTTTTACATGCTGGATGATCAGCGATGGTCGGCCGCCACTTCTCCGCTTGTTCGGTCTTCCCCCAAGCTGCTTGTCTTCTACGGTACTACAGAAATTGCAGTTCTCATCACTATTTCTTGTCCACTCAAAGGATCGACAGCTGGTCTCAGTGTACTTATTCTCTTGGTTGCTCTTACTCACTCTTTGTGCTGTCAAGTAGCATCGGTTGCAGAATTTGGCAGGATGCACTTCAGGCTGATCTTTGGCTACACTAACATCAAATGCCTCTTCAAGAAGTGTGCTGTACTTTACTGAATTGTATGCAACCCTGCCAAGTTTGTTAGCACAGATTCTGCAATGCTTTGTGAGGAGCTCAGTGTGTTTGTCATCCATATTGCCTAATTATTTGTTGTAAAAATTGTTGTCAAAACAGCGTTTGTAAACAGTTCTTAAAAAAACTATAAGCAAGTGTATTCATACTCTAGTACTTACTTTGGATCTTTTAGAGAGATACTAATTCTTGGTACCTCATTCATCTGAGGGTACTATATGCGTTGTAGCTGATATGGTATGAGGTGCGGCTAACCGTACTTAAAGCTACTCTCAAAGGAACCATAATAATTATTAATATCTCTCTCGAAAGAACACATCTTTTGCAAGTCCAAATTCCTCCAATTCATTTAGTTTGACATTGCATACCTGTATTTCCAGTTGTCAGGCAAATTAATTTTCCTCGTTCTCTAGATCTGCTGCATATGGATTACCACTATGGTCACCCAACGAACTGTTATGTTCATTGCAATGACCTGATCAACTGTGGTGTAGTCTATTGCATCATCCTCACTCACTAGTGCCCCAACTTTCAAGTATTCTGCAATCATGACATTAAGAGCACTTAGGTACCATAAACACTGGAGCACTGCTTGATGCTGCACTGGCAGCAGCATCATTCCTGCCAATACAATTTACACATACACTTCAGCTGGAAACAAGTGTTGGTTAATGTTATAAGCCTTTGTAGGAGTGACAAAACTGATGTTAGGCAAAACTGAAAAATTAATGTTAGGCAAAAAAGGAAAAAAAATAACGACGAAGACAAATGGCAAGAGTTAAAGTGTTACATGTAACTGATGTCTCTGACGTCTCTTAGACTGATGTCTCCCTACCATGTTAGACTGATGCCTCCCTACCATGTTAGACTGATGTCTCCCTACCATGTTAGACTGATGCCTCTCCATGCAAGACTGTCTCTGTTTCTTCTCTTTCTTGAGTAGGGTATGGGAGCCTATAAATTGAAATTATAGAAAAATTAAACAATGATGAAGATATTCTCATTTTGATTGACTGCAATTCAAATTTAACTGCGCTTGCAAACAGTCCATTTAAATCACTGCTCTACGTTGCAAATCAAACTATTAGAGAGGCATTCCAGATCTACACAGTTTTTAAACATCAGCCATCTAGGATTGATCAGATAATTTTTCAGAGCTGAAAGCTCTCTTTGGTGAGTCTAAAGTGGTTTCTATAAAGTGTTAAACCAAAATTCCAGCCCACACGATTGAATAGAGCGAAGATAGTTTGAATCACAGTCATCCCTCCATACCAATCACAGATATTTACCTTTCATCTAAAAGTTCATCCAAATTGTTACCTTCAGAAGGGAAATCTCATCTTTCTGTGCCTTTGCAGTTGCAGGGAAAGACAAAGAGATTAATCTTCTTAAATTCATACCACATGTAAATTATTAAACATTTACTGTACTAAAAATTTCTTTATTATACTAAAAATTTCTATTGACATGATTGTGTTTACCATCCGCAACCCTCAAACATTTGCTTTGAGGGTTAAAGAGCTATTAAAGGACGGAGCAAAACGAACGCAACCGATTTTTGACCAAGCAAATCATGTCTGGTGTTTTATGTATTGTTGCAAATAGAAAATATCCTTTGACTTGACTGAAGCGGGAACTTGCCCAAATAGAGGTCTAAAACAGCAAAATGACATTTAAATCGGGATCGGTTATCCTAGTGAATTGGGAGAGCCGCAGGGGTAGCTGGAAAACACGGAAAGCTGAATCAAGCTTTTCTGATAGTACAGAATGCTGTAAACATGGACAGCTGTCAGCTGGGTGGGTACATATAAAGTCAAATGCGTTGCAGTTGACACTTATTGGAGTTCGCTTGCAAATGAATTTCACAGACAAGTCAGGGTTAAGGATGATGTTCATAATCTCTGAAGTTGTTAACAACTTGTGATTCTGGAAGTAAATGGGTAGCTCGAAACAGTTATGAAGCATCATCTTTGAGGGACCTGCTCTTCCTGTACATGTACAAAGCAGCAACAGAATCATATACAATGCACATCAAAGCAGCTGATATGAATGTTGGAAACAACTTTGAAGTTCAAATATTGCACAACCTACAAGTGGTTAAGGGGGATTGTCTGAAATATGTTTTTATGATGTCATAAATATTTTTCACAGGCACTCAAGATGAAGATTAGTGAAAAAAATTTGTGGTAAAATTGAGGCTCCCATAGCAACACAAATATATCATTTTTTGTAATTAGACTTCTATGACCCCCGTCCAAGCCCAGTTAAATCTCAATTGTTTTATTTGCACAATGAACTAACTCAGTTGTCTTGCAGAGATATTTTATAAACTAACTGAGCTACTTATTGAAAGATATGATTAATTCCAAAAGGCAGAATTACTTAGTTCCTACTATTTATTTACGGTATTACCTTTTGGCCTTTCCACAGCTTGCTATATATTCACCAAACTACTCCGCCCATTAGTAAAATATTGGCAAAGACAGGGAATAAGAATGGTGGTATAAAATGTTGACACAAACATTTCATTGTCACCTAGTGGAGTGGGTGATGGTTCGCGGTCAGCACCGGTATTAGATTGCTGTTGTTGGTACTCTTCCTCAGATAGCTTAAGATACTTGAGCACTGCATGTGCCTTTGCCTCCAGGTCAGAGTATTTCCTCTTTCTAAACTTGGTCGAAGACTTGGCCATAACCAGACTTTTGGCAGTCATTCTTTCGACCCAATTCACTTGAGCCTAGGCCAAGTTCTCCAAATTTACTCAAAGTAGTGCTAACAGTGTTTCACTTGTTGCTTTTGGGGTAAACAAGGCCACATACGGTACACTTTGCCAGTAGTGCTTGCTGGTTTCAATGTTTGCCTTTTTTACCAGAAACCAGCTTTTACAGTGACACTCACAGTAACTACTACAGTATTTTTATGAATATGATTAATTAAACTTGTTACTGACACATAGGAGCCGGCCGGCTCAATAGGCAACCCATTGAATGTTGCTTTTTTTGGGCATGTGTGCTTCCTTAGAAATCGTACTGTGTATCATGGCAACCCAATACAACTTCATCACTGAGCCTCCAAAGAGTCGTTTCTGTCCTATTTGCTTTGAGCTACTAACAGAGCTATACCAGATCGTGAAGTGTGGCCATCATGTTTGTCAGCAGTGCCACACTCAGCTTCTCACTAGTGGCGAGAAGGAGTGTCCAGTATGTTGGGAACCTGATGCTCTCTCCAGCGCTCATCTTGATAAATTCTTCCAGCGTGAGATTAATGACCTCAAATTTCGCTGCTAGCACCACAAGGAAGGCTGTAAGTGGACAGGAGAAGTGAGGGACCTCCAAAGCCATCTTGATCCTCACTTCCTCTTGTAGCCACAAGAGGAAGTGTGACTACATCCTCCTGTCTTGCTCCTTTCGTTGTGGTGAGTTAGTGTAGGATAACTTGTTGTCATGGTAATAGTTGGCATGGAGAATTCAGTGGAGGGTTGTGTTATAGTTGGTGTGAGGTAGACTGTGGCTTTTATTATTATTAATGGCTTTACAGCATACACAAATAGTAAACTGATTGACTAGTAGCAATTTCTGCTACTAGCCTAACTTAGCTACATGATACAAAGATTTTCAAAGTTCACATTTTGCACACGGACAGAAGAAATGAAAAGTATAGGGATTATCTGATAGGAAATGCACATGAAAATGAGACCAAACGAATTGAGTGATTTTTATTTTAATGATGAGGTAAGGTCAATTGGGGGAAGAAAATTCCATTATCTAGGTAATCGATTAATATAGAGAGTAGATGGGACCAGGTTGTTCTGTATCTGCAGGATAATGTGCTTGTTGCGCATAGTCAAACGATAGTTAAACCTTTCATCCGAGAGGGTTGCACGCTTCTATGTCATCATAATAAAAGATGATTTGGAAGCTGCCGCTTGTGGAGCCAAAAATATAACGAGAGGAAAAGTAACGGTCATCACACGCGTCGCGTCATACATGAACTAATTATGGCTTCTGTGATCGTGTTCAACCTGTAAAATACATTGTAAAATAACTTATTTGCTAATGAGCTTGCCTGCTTTAGTATGTATAGTAAAAATTATGGCTAATGGACGGCACTCCCTGATGGTACTGGTTGTTGAAAATAGCCAGTTCCTTCTCCCTTTGGCCTGCTTCTGCCATTGCCGCGACTAGAAGATTTTTCATTGCCACACTTAGAAATTGTTCAGTGCGCTGGGATAGATCTTTCCTCATGCTCGGAATACCCATTGTGGTCAGAATATGTTCTAATCTGGCATTGCCTCCTCCTGATGACATCTGCCCAAGAACTGCAGCCAAGTTGATATGCCATTTTTTGCTGCAGCTGGTGGAGTTCGTGATACGTCTGGATGAATTGATTGTGAACTCCACTTAACATTTGCTACACTTGGCTAATAGAACAACTGCATGCTAGGCCAATGTGTGATAGCTCTCCTTCTAGCACAAAGTACCCCCCACATTGAGCACTGTGTGATGTCAATTCTTTGACTGCCTTCGATAGTTCTCCCATATTCATTATTCTGCTGCCTGGAATACATACTGCCTGCTCTGGATTCTCTTTGCTTGTTTGCCATTTAGCAGCATTAGCTGATTTTACTTGACGTCTCCTCTTTTCACTCACACGACCAAAGACTCTTACTTTATCTGTGATAAAGCTGTCGGTGTAGTTCACCTATTGTATACACATATTTATAATGCTTTTATCATTATAAAATACTATACATGGCTTACCTCAGACCTTGGGTGCTTGGCAACTGGGGGTCGTTCTGAAAAGAACGGGTTGGTAACTCTCTGAGTGGTTCTCTCTCCTTTTTCATCTGTAGCAGCTGATTGCTTGAGTTTCCCGCGTATCATAACACGTGGGCAGACTAAACATTATTCATTGCATGCAGGCCTGTCAATGTTTACAGAGAAAAACTGATAATTTCGTGAATATTAAATACCCCACCCGCCACCTTAAGTACAAGTACAATTAAACTGATAGGTGTCTCGTTTTGGCAGTTCCTCTACGCTTTTTTATTTTGGATACTGCTTCAGACATGGCGATTGCTGGCAGACGCGACAGTACAGTATACAGGTAATCATGAACTAAATGACGACCGTCACGTGTGAGTCTTGACTTACGAGTTGAGGTGGATCAGGGAGGAGATTGTCACAGCAAAAAGAAACGAGTTGGTAGATGTAATCCGGCTCGGTGGACCAATATGTTGAGTCTTCTCCCCGATGGAGCAGGATAGAAAATTGCTCTGTAGTCACCCGAACCATGCACAACAAATTATTGGACTGTAATGATTATTATAATTGAATTCATAGTTATGGAGTGAATGAGCAACCAACAATCGTCCTCATTAGTGAGTAACCTTTTTTGTGGACTAATCGCAACTTGTGGTTGTGGAGCAGTCAAATCTTGTTTGGAAAGATGTCAATATTTATTGTCATGTATGGTCCAAAATAATCACCACAGCACACCTGATGGTTCAGAGAGTCCCTCTTTTTGATCAGCTTCAATTGAGCCCCAATTGCCTTCACCATTGATATTATTTGTTGATCTGGCAACAGGAGAAATGTCTCTGAACTTGACCTTTTGAATCACTAACAACTGCGGCAACATGCATTCGAATTTCGTAACCTAATTACAAAAGAGGTTTTTGCAGTGGTATTTATACAGCTGATACAATTAATATTATGTTATAAGACTATCGACTTATTTACTAGTTAATTGCTTTCAATTTCACTATTATTGCTGTTGATAAAACAATTATTATCAGTTAAGTTAACACTTCTTGTGTACAAGTTTTAGAAAAATAAAAGGATACCACTGTAAATCTAGATTTTTTATCATACTCTGTGATTTCGAGCCTGACAATGTGGTCTAGGGCTGTGGAATTGACCTTACTAGCAATTCTGTGAACAACAGAATACTAATCAGTGTGACAACTGCCATACGAACTGGGAAGCCTCAGATTGATCCATTGACAAAGTTCGGCAATTTGTGAGACTGAACTCCACATACTTAAGTGGCCTGTTCCGTTCTTAACTCTACTATACATCGGAGTAAAAAGTTCTTAACTCGATGATTTCATATAATAGCAGAATCTCCATACCGCTTCCTGGATGGGCCGGCGGTTGCAGCTGCCGCTGGTGGTTCGGAGAAATTCCTAACATTCTTCCGTTGTACTACATGCCCGCCATACAGCATTTACTAATAGTGGCAACGTCAAGAAATATTGGTCAGCTTGATATATACTTATAAAAAAGTTGGATATCAACTGCATTGCTGATTGATCTAGAATATCTTCAGATCTAGAGTTGTCCATTTCTGCCGAACATAAACAATGGGATCGTTTGGCATTTAGCAATAGCTCATACTCCACCCGGTTCTCTACTCCCAGGAGCCAGAATACATCCTGAAAAGGTTACACATGACTATTGACACATATCAAGCCTACAGGCGAAAACCAACTGATCGGTTTATAGACTAGACTTTTTTTTCAAAATTCCACACATTGGAGGCATTTTAGAGGAAAAGTTGGCAGATAGCATTTTCTGACCCAGTTTTTCATGCTGAATTCAAATATGCTGTCTGCCAAAGCAGCTGAAACATTGTTTAATAGTTAATAGCAAATTTTTATTTTTAATGATATTCATTGTAAACAACGTGGTTATAACAAGTAAAATGATTGTCACACAATTCATTTCCATGGTTACATGTGCAGTCTCTTGCGCAGTTCAAGTTTGCCTTTTTACACCTGCAACATAAAGTTTTATATCCAGTTTTGCACTTGCATGCTTCTTTGCAGGATTCTGGTACTGGTGCAACATAGGCTTTTGTGTTCCTTCTTCCAACCCATGCTTTCTGTATTTGGTATCGTGGGATAGGCCAAATGAGCTTGCCTCCATACTGCTGCTTGATAATGAGCACGTTGAATGTGAAAGTAAAGAGCATCACTAGTCGGCTGCAGCGATTCTGGCGACAGTGTCTTGTTAAAAAGTATCAATCTTGCTTCATTGGTATTTCTCACACTAAAGTTTGCAGATAAACTGCTCAGTATTCTGTATTGTCTCAGCTGTCAATTCACCTTTTCCTAAGTTTTCCAAAAGACGATGATGTGTCTGAAAAGTCTTCCAAGCAGACTTCTTACTATGGCCAGCAATGTATGATGTAGTGTCACAGCCAGTCAATGCATGGAATGCTGGAAGTAACTGAATTGTAAGCCATAATTTTATGACTAACTATACAGTGTATTTCATGGATGGGAATATATTGCCTCTTCTTAGCTGTCCCTGTTTTGAACCCAAGCTGGGTGCAAGTCATTCTATGGAAGTGACCTAAGAGCAAAGCAATGACATACACTGCACCACTATTTTGTCTGTGTTGTTTTTAGAACTATTCTGGTGTCTTGTCTCTTCATGTTGTGCTTCAAGTGGTCCTGTGTCTATATCTGAGTGAGATGATTCAACCGTTACATGTCCATCAAGTCTTTCTGCTGCGCTGTGGACATGCAGAATGCCACTCTCATCCTTGATGGCCAGGCACTTATACTAGCTATTGGCAAGCCAACAGGACTTGTAACATTTGGAGATTTTGTTAATGCTTTTGTACAGTCAGAACCACTTGAAGCACGACATGAAGAGACAGACACCAGAATAGTTCTAAAAACCACACAGATAAAATAGTGGTGCAGTGTATGTCATTGCTTTGCTCTTAGGTCACTTCCATAGAATTACTTGTACCCAGCTTTGGTTCAAAACAGGGACAGCTAAGAAGAGGCAATATATTCCCATCCATGAAATACACTGTAGTTAGTCACTGCTTACAATTCAGTTACTTCCAGCATTCCATGCATTGACTGGCTGTGACACTACATCATACATTGCTGGCCATAGTAAGAAGTCTGCTTGGAAGACTTTTCAGACACATCATCGTCTTTTGGAAAACTTAGGAAAAGGTGAATTGACAGCTGAGACAATACAGAATACTGAGCAGTTTATCTGCAAACTTTAGTGTGAGAAATACCAATGAAGCAAGATTAATTGATACTTTTTAATAAGACACTGTCGCCAGAATCGCTGCAGCCGACTAGTGATGCTCTTTACTTTCTCATTCAACGTGCTCATTATCAAGCAGCAGTATGGAGGCAAGCTCATTTGGCCTATCCCACGATACCAAATACAGAAAGCATGGGTTGGAAGATGGAAGAAGGAACACAAAAGCCTATGTTGCACCAGTGCCAGAATCCTGCAAAGAAGCATGCAAGTGCAAAACTGGATGTAAAACTTTTTTATGTTGCAGGTGTAAAAAGGCAAACTTGAACTGCGCAAGAGACTGCACATGTAACCATGGAAATGAATTGTGTGACAATCATTTTACTTGTTATAACCACGTTGTTTACAATGAATATCATTAAAAATAAAAATTTGCATTAAAAAATGTTTCAGCTGCTTTGGCAGACAGCATATTTGAATTCAGCATGAAAAACTGGGTCAGAAAATGCTATCTGCCAACTTTTCCTCTAAAATGCCTCCAATGTTTTTATCATTGTAAAATACCAAAAAATTGACCTGTCTATTATGACTAGTTTAATAAGAAGCCGACTAACCTTTTTTGGTAAAGTAGTGGATGTCTTCAGGGGGAAAATATCGGAATGTGTAGGAGAGTGGATTCGTTTGACAGTGACAGGACGAGTCAGAGAGTAAGAAAATGAGCGCCCAGCGCACTTGGCGACTGGGAGTAGATCAACGTCTAACAGGGCACAGCATGAGAACATGTATAACTGCCACATAGTACAAATGTGATTCTAACCATTACAACACCGATTCTAATTCTAACACGGAAAACCTTCTTAGTTAGCAGCAGATACAACTCTCTTTTCAGCTGAAAATGTACTGTGAGCTGTATGGGTTACTGGGATAGAACTTTCCTTATTAAAATGTTTTTATCAACCTAAGCAAGGTGACGGATCATGCTGCTCTTGTCTTTTGCTTCTTCTTTCAGGTTTGCTCCCATATTTTTTATAATTTATAATGTCTTTGAGCAACTTGTTTATGTGCTCGTTATGTAGATCGCAGGGAAGATTGTGCCCTGACCCTCTATTTGTGTTCACAAATCGATTCAATTTCAGCTGGTGCTCTCAGCGCAGCACTACCCTCTCTAGACAGCTTTCGCATAATACCATAACGCCAGGACATGTCAACAAAAGCCAGCCAACGTGTTTGAATAATCTGAACAAGACAACAAATGAATTTGAAACGAATATTGGAATGTCTTGTTCACTCTTTATGAGGACTGTGTTTGTGCACAGGATATGGGTATGCAATATAATATTGAAAAGACTAGTATCTGCACAGTTTAGGGTTTAGATAAGCTCTTTGTGGTGACACTACTTGTCCACTCTTGCTAAAAAAGCGTTCAGACGGTGAACTCATAGCTGGAATGCAAACATATTTTTCACAACTCTTAGAAGCAGAAGGTAATTGGATTTTCTCCACATCAATGGGTCTTCCTCTTCATCTAATTCTGGTTGCACAAGACAACGATCAAGCTCAGAAGTGATAAAGTGATAAAGTGAATATTGGTCAAGTGAATCTGCAGTGTTATCTTCAATAAACACTCAAGAGTACATTTCTTTGTAGAGGAATTTAAGGGGTAACTAAGGTGATTTTTTTGTTCTGTTTAATATTTCATTTATCAATAGATAATGGTGTTTAGACAACGTACAAGTTTTAGCAACCTAGAATAAACAGTACCAGAGTTACAGCAAGTTAAACAACGTATGTACGCCCACGTGCAATTAAGTACGCCCACGTGCAATTAAGTACGCCCACGCACTGTTTTCTACATTTTGGTGTTTGTGGAGCAGAAAACGTGCATAGCCGTTTGTCTTACTGGAGGATTTGCGCTGGCTATTCGTAAGTACTTATTTTGGATGTATTGCTCCAGCCTTTTCTCGCCAATTGACCTAAACCTCATCAGATCGTTGTACTGCCCTTTCTGTTGCTTGCTTTGCTACTAACACATTCCGCAGACCTTGATTCTCCTGCCTATCAAAACACATGCCATGGTTTGAAATGACAGCATGCATGTTTGTATGTACCTTTCTGTCCTTGCTAGTCGGTCTGTGCGAGAACACTGTGGCTTCACGGTGTTCCGGTAAAACTGATGAGTCAAATTACTCCACATATAGCTTGCAAAGCCATGTGATTGCCATGCACTCTCTGCTAGGATGTACAATAGCATGCTTGGCATCCTTGTTGATCTTCATCTCGTGGCATTCGTCCAATGCCACACCGTGCCATTCTGTTTTGATGAAGCGGACACTGAAGCTGCCCTCTCTGAGGTGTTTTAGGACAGTGTTTGTCAGGTGTTTGGCATTCTTAATTCATCACCAATGTGTCATGTAAATTGCAACCAGGAAGGTGATAGATTATTTATTGTAGTCTTTTTAACAAAATGATTTCTGGCACCATCTCTTCACTAGAGATTTTTTGATAGACAGATGCAATGCTGCCAACACCATCTCTGTTGCCAGAAACAATCGTGTATGAGAGAGAACGAAAGGTAGAAGAGGATGCTTTGTTGCCTTACGGGCGATGCAAGTTTTAGTAGGTGTTGCAACATAAACTGGTTTCACTAGTGGAACTCAGCAACATGCGATAGGCTCAGCAGGCGTGGCAGCTCAAACCTGCTATACTGTTTGTGAGCACACCGCTGTCATCTCGGCATCTACATATTTTTTTAGTAGCATTATTGCACCACCTGTGGATCTACCTGATTTTATAACAGATCCCCCCTCGAGATCTGAGTCGTGCAGCTCATTTGGTTCCCCTTGTAGTCCTTCGGAATCATCCAATGATGGATCACCGGCACATGAGTGTACACTGCAAAATTCAAGGAAGGTTGCTTGGAAGCAGTATCTTACAATGAGGAGGAAACCTTTGATGACCTAGTTAGTTTTTTTTAAAGCAGAAGTCATCGACCAGAAGATGTCTATGAGAAAATAACTGATATAGAGAGAGAATATGTACGCCAGTACCTTAAAAAAACTGAAGATCGTGAAGAGAAATTTGCTGTTCTTTGCAAACGTTATCGAGAAGAACTCTCACAGAGACCATTAAATCCATGGTACATCATACGCATCAGATCCCAAGTCTGCATATGTGAATAAATACACTAAAGCTTTGTTGTTGTCGCCAGTTATCAAGTCAATGACTGTGATCAGTGATTCAAAGATTGTTCAGACAATTGAATTGTAATTTTACAGAACTCCCTATCATTATCTTGTGTGTCTATTCTAATCTGTTAGCTTTACAATTTCTTCTTTTTTCCTTCTGTTTGCCTTATAATTTTGTTTTATTGATCGACTTTCAAACCATGGCCGTGACCATAAGAGGGACTATACTAAGCACATGATTTTGTTGCAAGACAAAATTGTTGGTTGAACTATAAGTTTAAAAAACATTTCCTGTATTGAATCTAATGAAGTGTGTTCATGCGTTGAGCATTTCCTCTAGCTATCAAAGTGACTTGTATACCAAAGTGTCAACTAAAATTGCAATTTGACTACCAAGTTTGGTTGTGTGTTGAGAACAGAACTAATTTGCATATCAATAAGTGAGATCACAAAATATCATAACAGTTCTCAAGGAACTGTCTACTCATTAATATTTGCAATAGTCATCTTTACGGAAGGAAAGGAAATGGCACGCCCTGGGAGTTCCTGTATAGTGAGCCCAGGGAGCTGATGGAGTAGGCCTGGTCAGTCCCGTTGATGGCTTCAGTGCTGGTGTTGATTCGTTCAGCGACAGTAGTAGCGAGCTAAAGTGTAGTGATAATAGCAAGTGAGTGTAGTCAGCTACACTTATAGTAGTCTCTTATTGTGAATGTTCATGAAATGCTTTACTAATGAATATACTTACTCATCAACTTGTAATGGTGGTAGAGGTCTTCCTCTCATACTGTACGTTGTATAGATATAAAAGCTGCTGTATTTCATAGTCATACACTGACCTTATGAACTTCCCTAGTTTATTAAGCTGAATAGTTGTTCAGTTATAAGTCAGTTATAATTTGATGATATAGTATAGCTCAGACGTAGATAACACTCACTTACGTCTGTCTCGTGAGCTATGTTGACACAACACATGCGTTTTTGTTACCTTACATCTGAGCTGTTTCGCTTCGTTGTCTTCATTTGCTTTCATGTTTCAAAAATGTTCAACAAGATCTTGACACTCTCTCTCTCTCTCTCTCTCTCTCTCTCTCTTCTATCATGTGTTGTGTTGTGGTGTTGTCTTCTATCATGCTAGTAGACGAGTGAGGCCTCATACTCCACTCACTACTCTTGATACAATGTGAGCATTTGGTTCCACTCTCAGTTCAAACTGAGGCACTCAATCTCATAGTATTGGTAGCTAGGGCTGTCATAATGTTACTACCGTATAGCGGAGAGGGTCATATTGAGGTGTGAATGATCTTGTTTGGCAAATTCAATTTCGGTGTACATCTCACCTCCATGGTTGCTTCCAACAATGTATCTGAATAAATGCATGTCCCAGTATGGGAAATAGTTAAAGATTTGTTAGAATACGACGCTAGTTTACAGTAATCAACCATAAACTTACCAGGAGAGAAGAAGTTCTATGAAGAGAAAGTGAGTTCAAGTCACTACGACAAATACTTGACATCTCCAGAATTTAGAGAACATATTGCAGTCGTATGGGACCATCATTTCAACACGAATATTGAAAGATGTCAATGGAATAAGTTGTGGTGTTGGTTTTGCCATAATTTAGAGAGCGGAGATACACAATAATAGCGGCGATGGTGCGTGGGAAAATATTAAATGACTCAGCAACCACAAGAATGGGCTAAAACAATGGACAGAATTGTCAATTGCACTGCCCAATCTAACCTAACCACAAGTGCCAGTGCTTTCTGTTTGTGCGGGTTATAATCTTCTACACAGTACATGGTCGTGTAAAAGTGTGTGGTGTTGATAGTGGTAGTTCACTGACGAAAGATGCATTGATGTATTTATTCAGTCTGGCCTGAAGCAATTATTCGACAGACTATCAGATTCACAATCAAAACACCAACATTCAAACGTGTTTTATTTTTTACATCAGATAGTAGAATAATTGGTAGAACAAATGGCTGTACTACTACCAGCCAGTAGCCACGTCTGTGACACTGTCTTATGTTATTTTCTAAATTACAAGCAATGTAAGCCTAATCAAGGAATTTCATTTCAACATATCCTAGTCCGGTAGGGGACACGAACTAGTTAACAGAATTATTTTAAGAGAAGAATGTAGACTGTTATTTTAGTAGTGTAGAATTGTTATTTCACAATAGGGAAGATGAAAAAGAGCTAAAGAGTAATTTCAACTATCTCATCCTTTGTAATTTTGACATATCTTTGACATCTGCAAGAGCTCCTCTGAAGTTACTTCTTTTCACCAAGTAGCTTCTTTAAGTTGAGTTGTCGAACAAACAGTTGAGTAAATTTTATGTCACTACTATTTATAGTGCTGTCATGCATACATAATAATTTTGCTGACAGTTATTTTGGACATGTGTCCATTTTTGTGGCATATTGCATGTTGAGCATCTGCCCAAAGAGTCTGAAGAAGGTTCAACGCGGTCACCTTTGATGTAAGCATTTTCTCGAACGAATGCTTGTACAGTACGGACAGTCGAAAATCTTCATCGTGTATGAGGCTAGAAGGACAACTGTGACTATGCCCTCTCTCGGATGACAATTAGTCTTCGATCAGCTCATAGGTTACGTTTTCAATTGATAGCTGCTGAATTTTAACAAAGAACGACATTGCCCACTTGCGCACAGTGAATTACGAGAACTGAGTGTATTCTGTGGTAGTACCACTTGAATTCCTTGCAGCAACTCCAGCAGCACATTCCTTTGTCATCTTGTGAATGGCTGCTTCTGCCTTCGCCTTCGATCTCCTGTTTCTCGCTGGATGTTTGTATGATCCTGGAGAACTGCTGAGAGACCGCGCTTTCTCTTACGACAGGCTCCAACAGATGCAGTGCTGCTGCTGGTTTAGTTCTGAAAAGAACTTTTTTGATAGGACTCTCTGTTGCTCATCTTGTACTGTAATAACTTCAACCCACGTGTAGTCATGAATACTTAGAAGCTCTGTCAGGCTACGGGGTCTTTGTTATGTTGCTTAAAGGTCGAATACTAATGAGCTTTGAGTCAATCTCCTTCAGCTTCAGACCAAAATACCATGGCATTTTGTGGTGTTTTGTGTCAAGCCTTAGCCCAAGAGCATTTTGCCATATATGTTATGCATTCCATCAATTGTAACATTCTTCACTAAGTCAAACAACCGAAATGAGGAAAGAGCTGACACCTCGATTACTCCATATTCCTAGAATTTAGATAAAATAATGACAAGGACAAGTGCTATCACTCACTGACCCACCATGCTCATTTCGTGTTGTCTTTTTGCCACAACTTACAACCTCACTATGTGTCCTTAAAGCAAACACTTGGTCATTCTCATCTACTGTGTCTGGATATACTCGTAGATTTCCTCCTTTAATTTGTGTTGAAAATTTTTCAATGTTGTCAGTTTACATGTTTAATATTTTATCACACCGTTAGCTTATTTCATTGTTGCAACAGATATTTACCAGATTGCAGAAGCTTCTTTTTTGTCTTTCACACAAGCGCACTATTGCATTTCTTGATAATATTAGCACAAGTTATGATGCTACAGTACAGTACTACAGTACTAGGCATATTAGAAATGAAATTTTTTGAAAAAAGCAATTAATAATATAAATACCGATCACTCTCAATAAAACTTTTATTGGAAGATAGCAGAACTGTTCCAAGAGGATTTTTTTTGTGCCAGAAATGGTAGTATGTCTCACCCCATTAAAAACAATTTCTTCGGCTTTACAAGCAGAACTGATGTAATCGACAGGAATAGGAAATGTTGACAGACTGCTAAGTTGAATCAAGGCCTCTGCAGACACCTTTCACCTTTGCAACCCATTGGTGTCTCCAAACAGACTCTTGATTCCTTTCAGTGTAGCTGTTTTTCCTATGTAAATTATACCAATATAATTATAGCTGCCATAGACTCAATAACTCATTATAATTATGTTACTGTCGTTACCTGTTCCACATGAGGAGCTGTAGCACATCACTATTGGACACTCGTCATTAATGTTGATCACTTCTTGGCAATGAAGAGCCATGACCGCACCACTGATGCACCACTGATAGCCAAGTAAAAACTCATAAAATTGTTGTCATAGAATTGTTTAGCCAATTCCAAAAGCTTTTGTACTCCAAGTACATTAAGTGGTCTCACTTACCTGAAGCATTGGTGGCATTGACGAACCACCATTGGGTCTGTGGTAAATGGAATAGCAATCTTAAAAAAAAAACAGTTCTACAGCACATTATTAGCATACAGTAGAGGATTGGAATTTTAAACATCAGTACGTGGTTTTCATGTAGAGCAGCCTATGCGTTCCCCAACCTCAGAATTTGAGTACCTCCAAAAGGCTAGTATGCTGATTAATCTGCTCATCTGCTGTTGATCATTAGGGCTCGGTCACACTGCGATAACGACAACGACAATTTTGGCGTTAACGTACGTTCGCGCGCGCGCCGCGCACGCTTGTGTGCTAGCGAACACGTGCGCTCAAACTCAAAGATGGATCCCGGGCTGCTGTTTACTGTGTCATGCGTCATGTCCTCTACTGCTTCGCTACTGGATATAACACAGCATTCAAGCCACTCGAAAACACGTATCCATCTCCCGAAGCGCCTCTCCGGCTCAGCTGCTCGACGTCGGCGAAACACGGCAGGACTCATCGTTCTGTTGTTGCCTGAGTTTCAAAAGTTGGTCAGTTCTTTTCGAAGCCCACGGCGTTTTTGGGCAGCACCAAGAGGTAAAGGATTTTGGGAGAATGAAGTGAAGTGGAACTGGGTGAACATGGGAGAGCAATTTCCCGATTATGAAGAAGCACAGTACATCAACCATTACAGAATGACCAAGGGGACATTTCAGTTTCTTTGTGAGAGGTATGGAAAAATGCTAAAAAAGCAAACAACTCGGCTGCGCCAACCTATTCCCTACCCAAAAAGGCTTGCAATAGTCATACACTGGATGGCTCATTGTCTTACCTTTACACAATTGGCAGCATTGTATGCTATTGCTAAGTCTACTGCTATAGCAATTGTACATGAAGGGATCACTGTATTGCATAAAGAACTTGTACCTGAATCAATTAGACTCCCCACTGGTTCTGAGTTTGACCAGGTTATGTACGATTTTAAGTCTCTGTGTGGGTTGCCTCTTTGCGCTGGTGCACTGGATGGAACATTCATGAGGATACGGAAGCCATCGGTATTTGGTGACACATACTACTGTTACAAACGCTTCACTGCCATCATTGTACTAGGTTGTGTTGATGCTCGTGGGGTGTTCACTTATGTTAATTCTGGTAGACCAGGCTCTGTAGGAGATTCATATACCTTCAGGCACTGCTTACTCGGCAAGAAGATACGAGACAAAGAATGGCTCAATAATGATCCCAAAAGAATAGAAGGAGTAGATGTACAGCCCTACATAGTTGCAGACTCAGCGTTCCGTCTTTCCAGTAGTGTTATGAAGTGTTTCGATGAATCTCATGGTAGACTAAGTCGTCGTAAACGGAGCTTCAACTATGCTTTAATTCGTACCCGTCGTGTTGTAGAACAGGCATTTGGGCGTTTGAAAGGGAGATGGAAGATAATGGATGGATGCAATCTGAATGACCCAACATTTGCTAGTCGTGTTGCGGTAGTGTGTTGTGCCCTTCACAATGTTTGTGAGAGATATCAATGCCCCTTTGAGAGTTCTTGGTTGCCTAACAGTAGTGCATACACTGATGGTGGAGCAACTACATCTCAACAATCTCCTAGTGTACAATCAGCATTAATCAGAGATGCTCTTTCAAAGTATGTACATCGCACCCACCCTGCTCCTCACTAACATTCGCTTAATTGTAACTCATAATCAATAACATTGTAATAATAATACTTGTTGTTATTATTAAATCAGAATTGATAATTACGTTTTGTAGTGCTACTGCTAGCTATTATAGCTAGAATTATTATTAGTCTTTTTTCTGGTCAAACAGCATTTTGAAGAGCTGCGCTTGGAAAATCTGATTTTGCTGACTCATCTGCTGCTGAAACAGCTGCGAGGACTGCTGCAGTCGTTGTGACGTCTCAGATTCAAATCTGAGACGGTCTTGTTCAAGCTTCGCTTGAAATTCTAGAGCTTCTTCTTGCATTTTCTTCTCGTGTTGAATCTGGGACTCCTGTGATGACTGCTGAATAGCAGTGAATGCCGCCAAGAATTGAGACTGAGATCCAGCACTTTTTTGGTTATTAATTGCACGAGAGACCTTTCCCTTTTTCTTCTTCTCCACAGGAGGCAAAACAAACTCGTTATCAGAATCTACATCATCATCTTCATCTTCAGAGCACAATATGTACCTATCTCCTGGTGACTCTGGAGTTGCTGGTGTAGCAGGTGAAGGTGCTGATGACGAAGAAGGTGTTGATGACGAAGATAATGTTGGTGTAGATGATGAGGAAGGTGTTGATGATGAAGACTCTGGTGTTGCTGCAGAAGATGTCTGAAGAGAGATGGTATCCTCAACTGATGTGGATGCTCCAAGAGATGGATGGTTCTTAAAGCAGTGGTAGAATACACCAAAGTTGGGCCAGACTGATTTAGCAGCTTCCAGGTCGAGTTCAATGTCTTGGTCATCCAACTTTTTCCCAGTCCTCCGATAAGTTGAGTAGAACTGCTTCCCTTTTCGAAGGATAGAGTCTATCTTGTTGTGCACATCTTTTACTGCATAATTCGACTCCGCTTCTGTTAACAACTCGTTTAGCCTCGTTGTTGCCTGCATCTCTTTCTTCTTCCTTGTCAGCATCAGCCCGTCCGTCTCTACTAGTACATCTGCCCATATCTCAATCAGTCTTCTCTCCGCTTCGGGATCCCATCGGGTCCTGGTACGCTTAGCTTGCTTTGGCCTTAGGCTCATCGTGTGTTGTCCCGATCTCAGTCGCTGTCGATGTCGTGCAGTAGTCGTTCACGTGGCTTGTTCTCCAGCGACAGCGTCTGCGATACGTCAATACCACGATAGCATTTATGACAGAGATATCCGGAAAATTTCACCTTCGTGGGGGCGTGGTATGATGGCGTACTCGATCGATCGATAGATCTAGCTAGCTAGTGGCCGTGTTTCTCAGTTCACCCAAAGCTGTTTAATCTTCGACGGCATTGTCGTTTATCCTAGCGTTTCGCAGCCAATTTCAAACAACTTGGGACGCATGGCCGCAATCACTGAGCCGAGACTTGAGCAACAGGATTGTATGCCGAGGCAAGTGAGATCCCACGAACAATGTTAGATGTTCGTTGTCCAAGATTGCTCGGCATAGTGGGCAAAACAACTAGACTAGACAAAACACGTAGCTATGCTAGCCATGACTACGGTACATGTAGTGACTGCATGCTTTCCGTGCATGCGGCCCGTTCCTGCCGTTATCGTCAAATTAGTCGCAGTGTGACCGAGGCCTTAATCTGCTGTTTTGCAGGAGATTTTAGCTTGGTAGGAGATTTTTGCTTGGCAGGAATCTTTGGCTCTAGAATTATTGCTGGAGATGATCTTGGCTTCCTCTCTCGGCAAAACTCTTTGAAGCGGTTTTGTAAACCAATGATAAGTGCTCCAGTTGGTGTGCTGATCTGGGCTTTTATCCAAGGGTACTTTGTTGTGATTAGTGTGGCCACATGAATGTATTCATCTATTGTTAGATGTCGTTTGTGGCACAGCAAACCATCCTCCGCTCTAATGCCAGCTTCTATAAGAGCAGTAAAGTGCTGAGGGAGAGGTTGTGGCAAGGGCATGTTAGTCTCTCATTCTCTTTATGGGCTGCCTGGATGGAATTTTGACGGCTGCAATAGCTTTTTTTCGATGAAAAATCCAGAGTCCTTCTTTAGTTTTCTGTCTGTACTTTTGGATTAGATTTTTAACCTTAGTCCTACACTGCTGGCATGTCTTTGCATAACTAAGTTGTTGTCGCGATTCAAGTTCTTCACAGTTTAGCATACTAATATTATTCCTTACAACACACACTTGAAATACTAATAACTCAGACAAATCAAGATACAATAACCCACAAACAGACCAATCAGTGATACAAAACTAACAGGCACACCACCATATAATTTGTCACCTATTGCTTCCACATCTTTCACTTCCACAGCCTGGGCGCTGGTAGAGATTTTATTGAAAACGTCAATCTATTTCAATCGGTCTAATTGTACCTCATCAACCGTTGCATAGTCGTGATCTTGAATCAAAGATTCTGCGTCAATAGCTCGTTTGGACTCCTTGATCACACTTCTACTCCTCAATATTAGATT
Source organism: Haliclona indistincta (assembly GCA_964017065.1). NCBI lineage: Eukaryota > Metazoa > Porifera > Demospongiae > Haplosclerida > Chalinidae > Haliclona > Haliclona indistincta. The sequence continues at coordinate 6,033,674 of OZ024786.1, forward strand.
GTACACATCACTATATAGCGCGGCTTCTTAATCTCACAGTTCTGTAGCTCAATTGTAGTTGTGTTTCGTGAATCCCGAAAGCTTTCGTTGTTGCGATGCGTCAAATCCCACAAGGCGGATTTTACTAGTTTCATCGGCTATTCCAGGTACCAGTACCAGGTACTATTATTGTGAATGGAATATTCCGGACGGAATTCCGTCCGGAATTCTGAAATTCCGGGTTTTACGGTCAGCCGTTAGCACCTGTCTTCACTAGTGCAAACAGTATCATTTATTTCTCTTCCTTTCTTTTACAGAAATTCCAGCATTATGCTGATCTCTTCACTGATGGTCTAAAGTATAGTACAAGCATAATTGTTTTTTTTGTTGGAATATCGGCATGGATGAACTACCTGTGTGTTGTTAGACACGATCACTAAAACTGCATAGCTGGTTAAGTGTGAGCTGTTAAAGACTACTCTAGTTCATCAACTGTCACCAGTGCATGTGGGACCTTCTGTTGACCATCCACCAGCGTTGTCGCTAAGGTGATGTTCCTCAGCTTCGTTGTCATCAGGGTTGGGGTCAAGTACTTTCAAACGTACTTAAGTACAATTACAAGTACCGAAACTTTAGTATAAGTACAAGTACAAGTACAGTTGCTGTAGCTGGAAAGTACTTAAGTACAAGTACAAGTACTTTTCCCTGTACTTAAGTACTACTGTAAGTACACATGGTTAGTAAAAAATTACAGATTCAACTTTTTATAATTGTCATCTCATATTCACCATAATAAAAGAATTTATTCTTTCATGTTACATCTGATGAACATTAATTGTTCAAAACGAGAGTCACTAAGTCGGCACCTCTCTGGGGTGAAAACTTTGCCAGCAATACTGAATAAGCGTTCTACCGGAGCTGATGAAGCTGGTACTGTGAGACACTCTTTTGCTAGTTTAGCCAAAACAGGGTACTTTTTCATGTGCTCTTTCCAGAAGTTAGCTGGGTTTGCATCCATGGGCTCGGTATTAGCTCTTAAGTAGTCATCGACCTGGTGATCACTTGTCAGGTTTGTCTGCTGAGAACTAGAGGACTCGGGCATGAAACTGAATAGGCTTTTTGTCTTCTTACATGGAGGTGGGCCTGTTGGCTGTGAATTAGGTAGACTCGTCGCTCCTTCAGCTGACATTGGAGCTACCCGTTTTGTTTCATTCACTAGAATTTCAGTGAAATAGTCCTTTTCTGATTCAAGGCACCAACGCAACTTAAACCTAGGATCTAGAATAGCTGCTAAAACGTAGACGTTATTCTCTTCATAGTAGGCCATTCTCCTATCAAGCGACACTTTAAGAGCACTAATAAGTGAACAGCTATACTTCGAAGTCACATGTAGCATATGGTGATTCAATCCTCTCACACATGGAAGAACATACCCGGCCGATGGTACACAGCTCACCTGAGCTGAATCTGTAGCTTCTTCGAAGGGTTGGAGAATTTCAACAAGATCGTGTAGAATGTTTCTGTCATGCATGGTTAATTTGACAGCTCCATCCAACTCTGATAGTTTACTTTCCTCAACAGCCAGCACAGATCTAATCATTTTCAATTGGGAATTCCATCTTGTTTCATTGTCAGTCTGGAGTCTTTTGTGACCCGCAAGAATATCAGTAGCTATAGTTGACTTTCTCACAAACGACACAAGCTTAGAGCATTTCTTTATCACACTTCCTAGTTGTCCAGCCTTTGCAAGTCCATCCTTGACTACTAAGTTAAGCGTGTGGGCAAAGCATGAGTGGTGTTCAAAAGGAAGATATTCTTTGAATGAAATTGAATCAAGGGAAGTATCTTTCTCTTGACTCTCTGGAATGTCTTCATCATCAGATTCAGATTCAACCTCTTCACTATCTTCGAACTCAGGAAGTGCTATGAACGCTTTTTTCATGTTTGAAGCACTGTCAGTTACTACATGTTTGACCTTTTTTTCGACATTAAAATCAGAAACTATCTCTTCGTACCACATCAATATGTTTTCAGCTGTATGTCGACCAACAACACGATTGCATCCTAACACAGCAGACTCGTAGAACCATTCTTCAGACAGAAAGTGTGCGGTTATGCCTAAGTACGACTTCATCTGTCGATTTGTCCAGAGGTCTATCGTAAGATTGATGGCTGTTACCGTTAGAAGCTTTTCTCTCAAACCGCATTTTATTATCTCATACCTCTTTTTTAGCATAGTAGTAGAGAGATGCTTTCTACTTGGTAGTTGATACTGGGGGTCTAACTTGTGCACAAAATTTTGAAACTGAACGCTGTCGACTACTGCCAAGGGCATGAGATCGCATGCAATAAAACCAACTAATACTGTATTTGCTGCCATCTGCTTAGGATGTTTTTTGTTGTACTTTTGCAGAGGCTCAATCAGGTGGGTTAACGTTTGTTGTTACTTCTCATCTTCCTTCGTTAGAACTGTGGAATGTGCTCGCCTCTATAGCAAAAGATATAGTAATATGGGTGATTATGTATAATAATAGGCTTACTATATGTTTCCACCAGTTGCTTGTGGCTTTAAGAGAGGCTGTTATAGGCCTTGGGCAGTACTTGCATTTTAGCTTCATGTCTTTGTCTTGTAGGATCTTCTCTGGTAGCTCAAAATGGTGTAGTGTCTTTGGAAGTTTAGGGTCCTTTGCTGATGCTGCCATTTCACTAGAGCTTTAGCTACAACACTCCACGAGAAACACTCAAAACAGTAAGAATACTGATAGTTCACAAGAATATCCTGCCTAAGAAGTACCAGCTGGCCTTATCAAATCATCACATGCCCCTTGCTAACATGTAGCATGTAGTTTGTATAGTCATGAGCAAGTTACGCCTGTAAGATGCTTATGATGTAAAGTACTTGAAATACTTTCAAATACATTCAGAATTTTAAGTACAAGTACAAGTACATTCTATTACAGAAAAAAATACTTAAGTTCAAGTACAAGTACTCAGCAAATGTACTTAAGTGTACTTAAGTACAAGTACCAAAGTACTTGATCCCAACCCTGGTTGTCATGTAGTCTCTTGCTTCCACGACAGTTCCCCTTTACAAAGTCTCTACAAAAGGAGTCTACTACTCTTAGTGCCTGGGTGTTCTGCATGAATTCCTTGACATTATTTTGGGTATTCATGATGTCCTCCTTGCTGTCTCTGGCGTCTAAAAAATTATCCAATGGATCCTGAAAAATTCTCTCATTTAAAAGCACTTGACACCCGTGATTGAGAAAAGAACCGGAACAAGCTCAGCAGATGATTTCACTAATAATGTCGGTGAAAAAATCGAGACAATAATTACATAAACACCTGTTTTACCTGTCATTTGAATACCAAATAGTGCGCTTTGCTTAGAAACATTTTAGCCTTTTCTCTTTTGTGATAATCAAATTTTTCACAGGCATTGACACTTTCTTCCCACTCATCAAGATAGTAAAAATGTACCTTCAGTCTGAAATCCTTCCCGGATACATAAGGTAGCTTGAATGTATTCCTCTTTTAGTGGTCATCAGTGAAATTACTGACAATAAGACGATCAAAAAATTTGTCAAACATGTCAACAAAGCAGCAAGTTCCTTTGCACTCTTGGACCACCAGTAAGTTCAAGTTCCTGTGCAACCCGATTGACCTAATAAAGTGCGAGATAATTATTATTGTTACATCATGCAGTAGATACCGAAGAGCAAATTGTAACATTTCTTGTTAGATTAGGAACATAGTACGCCGAAAGGTTGTGGTGTGTTTGTGTTGGTAATAGACACGAATGAGTTTGTACACATTCTTTCCTTGTCTCTGGTTAGAGTTGCACCCAACACTGATCCATTCTAGTTACATAGCTTGGTTACAACGTTGCTATGCTCTAAATAAGTTAGACACGGAGGTCAATTAGATCTTATTTTTAGTTCACTAACGTAATGTCCTAAATTTTCCTTAAATTTTGTGTTTTGAATGGTCATTATGGCACTAGCCCAGACAATGAAGTGAATTCCACCACCATAAAGAGCAATTATTGACAGAAATGTTCTCATTAGAGTGACTAAAAGCAATCTCATTATTTTAGATACCTGAGCTGCTAAATCAACAAAATGCAAACAACAGTGGACAAACTTTGCTGGTACACGCAGTCTGGGCATTCAGAGCGAAGGAAGCATACATTCGAGACACACCAATAAGAGTCCTTTTCAGTACCACAGACGCTACTACGACAGTAGGGCTAGAAGCCGTAGCTCATAGCTCACATGGGACTTGTGACCATCAAGAATTAGGAGAACAGGTCTTGCTTCTGGAAGTGACGGTACAAATTGTGACTGGAACCAGTCGAGGAATGTCTTCCCTGTCATCCAGCCTGTGTGTGATCAAACATCAGGCATTGACCATGCAGTGTAGTCAATGTATGGAGAGATGCACGTAATGCAGTTTTCCTTCCACTGCTGGCGATCATGTGCTTAGGTGATTTCATTCCTTGTCTACAAATGATGATGTCTGGTCTGCCAGACAGTGGAAGGCAGGACTCGTTGGCATTGTAGATTTATGTAGGCTTGTTCTTTAGCCCCAGCTCGTTAAGTGTTGGTTTGAGCACATACTTGAACCAGTGGTAACAAGCTCGTGGATTGTTGCACGAGCTCGCACTAGTTGTAGCTGCTGGGGTTTCCTGCGCGAGAAACCCTCTCCACCAATCATCACCTGGTATTCCATTAGTAAATGGTACCTTTCTCTCTGTTTTTTTGCAGAATTCTCTAACAACACCAAGGACTTCCTCTTTACCGATCCCAAAGCCTCACTCTGCGAATAGAATGCATGTTGCTGCCACCTATTCCTCATCTTTAGTGTCTTTAGTGAGAGCTGTGGGTCGACCGGCTGTTGCATCATCTGCAACTTTCCCCTTCACACGATCTCTCAGTGTTTGTTCTTTAGCAGCTGTAGCAACTGTGTCTTTTTTGGGTTAGCACATCTGTAGGTACAATAGAAAAGTTGTTAGTAATGATTATTTTACTTTACAGTAGTTTACCTCAAGGTTGTGCCAGTAGCACTTCTCCCGGGCTTTTTGTTGTGGGTTTAAACCGTTGTTGTGTTTCATTCTTTTTGTTGGGAGGTATAATGTCTTTCTGAGTGAAACTGCGTGTAGTTTGAGCTGATGTAGTTGCTGCTGCTGCTAGTACTTTTGTAGTCATTATTGTCAAGTTGACCATTAATGTGCGGCAGTAGTGCTAGTGACTTGGAATTAGCGATTCAACAAGTGTAGTGAATTTATTAGCCTTGCTAAGCAGTTTTCCTCGAACATCAGTATTTTATGCAGTTGTCTGGTATCTCTATCTGTCTTTGTGGCTGTGTTACGCATAGTGTGGTAGCATTACTAGTGCCACTGTTCTGTAGGGAGTGCAACCTATGTACGTGCTTGCACAAGGACCTGGTGACCATTTTGACAGTCATAGCAAGTACAGCTGTATATGTGCACTGATATAAGGGTAGTTTATATCCCGTGTTAGCGGGATATACGACCCGTTATATCCCGGGGGAAAGGGCACGCTCAAGTGAATTCGACGAATGCTAAAGGCTGTTTTGATCTTGGGCACGTGACGCGCAGCGAGAATATTTTTGTCCACTTGCCAGGCTTAAAATACTTGCCGATGTTCCTTCTGATAGCACAGATGCACTGCTTCCTTTTGGAGCGGTTGTTCTCTGTCGGGTAGTCCCCTTTGCTTGCGTGCCAGCAATGGTCACTGTTCGATAGCCCTTCTTCCAGCACAGCAGAACACAGCAATTGTGTAGCATATTGATACGCGTTGATAGTAGCCCCAATCAAAATGGCGGTCAAGTGAATTCCCTATTGTAGGCGTGGTTTTGTAAAAGGCCTGTTGGAATTGCAGTGTTCAGCCACACCCATCATGGTCGTTGTCGTGGTCATGGTCACCCACATTATGGTCATAGTAGATTCGGTAGTCCCTTCACTTCATTTCATTTCATTATTATTTGCATGGTCACGATCATTGGTGATTAGTTCTTCTGCGACAATTGGCTGTTTGTTGGCGGTTGATGGTTGGTGGTGGTTCATCATTTACTGTCGGTGAGCCAAGACATTTTAGTTAGATTGAGATGTTTTTTTAGCAGTTACTTCCTAAAGTAAATAATATTATTGTAAACAATTGACACATAGTACATTACGTACCTTTGGTTTCTTTGCCTTTCTTTTAAGTAGGGGTGACAATTAATGACCGCTCTGTGCCGGTCGAGCACTAGGTTGTGACTTTTATGGTGCCGCATTCTTTTATGTATTGAAGGTCACCTGCAGAGCACACTCTATTGTGCCGTGTGATCAGGCTCAAAACAAATCGTGCAGACGGGGACAGAATTCCTCATGGCTTAAATCCTGTGCCCACCTGCGACCAGGAACTTCCCCGGCGGACGCATCAGTAACTAGTGCTAGTCTAGTTTTGGTAGTTTAGCTGGTGGTTTAACAATACAAGTGCTTACCGCTCAACTATCAGCATGGCAGGCTTTTGATTATAAGTATCACAGGGGTAGGAGGTGCTACTAGCTGCTTCCTCGATCACAACACATTCCTAAAGACTGCTTTTGATTTAGTACCATAAATATTTTAGGCTGTCTACGCCGTGCTTTCTTTTAACTGTGTCAATTACAAAAACAGTTGACGAAAAGTATAATACAAAATATATTTATGAGTCCATCACAAAAGCCCAGGAGGGCAGGCTGTCATCTACAGGCCGATGTCGACTGGAGGGCTCTCCCATCACTCTTAGTTTAGTCTGCCGTCTGGCCTGTGGAGACTTGGCCTCCTGGGAAGCTTGATCCAGCCGTTGGAAAAAATCGTCCACTAGCTGGGACCTCCATGAAAGTGGCTTAGTGACGATATTGTCCCTGTCACTGTACATAAATGACGGAAACAATATCTTTTCCCACTTCTCTTTTAAATAATAAAACTGCATGAAGAGTTTGTATTCCTAACATTCTGATATACCTTTTTGAGGTACCACAGCTTCGTGGATGAAACTTAAGGTGGTTACTGTTAACAGCAGTTTTGAGCACCTTTCCTTGAGTATTCTTAAGATGGTAAGTACTCCACTTGGTCTGCTAGACAATCCATTCCAGTTCCATGTGCACTTTCTACCTAATTGAAATTCACCATTTTGTACTGCTGTCTCCCAATACAAGTTTGATTAGCTACCACATCAACCGAAGTGTACGAGAAACTGCACAGCTCCTTTATAATTCCACTGTTTATGCTGCCACGAGTCGGAGATGACAAATCTACTATCAGCCGCCATTTGCCCGGCTTATTCTTTTTTGGAATCATGCCAATGGGGCTACATTGAACCGAAAAAGCTGCAGCTTCTTTTAGAGAAAACTCAAGTAGCCTCCCTTCACTCAACTCTTTTTTGTAAGTACACTGTTACAACGCTCAGGTCAGGTATCGGCTTGTTGCGTTTCATCTGGTACAGCAAGTTTTCTCTATGAAAGTCTACTCTGAAGCCCTTGCAATTTGTACTCAGTAAACTTTTTGTCCGGGTGACTTGCTAAACCCTCTTGCCAGGACAAGATGCACATGGTCAGCGGAGACTCAATATGGAGCATGGACGACGGCAGATCAAGCAGACCTTCAGCTGGTCTACAACTGTCTAGCTCCCACAGCTGATCGGTGTATTCATAGTTATGTTGTACTACAGCTATGTGTGTGTGCGTGTAAGTGCATTAATGTATGAATGATAATGTGGATAAAGAAGATAGAAGGAAAATAACATAATAAATGTTCATAAACATAATAATAATGATGATAGTATGGTTAACATGTAAGCAATGTCAGCTAAACATCACAGCCTTCGCTTGATGAGTAATTACTGCTGAACCCTCCTTGGGTTTAAGACACTTAGATGCGGAGTGACCTGGTTCACCGCAGTTGTCACACTTGTGTTGAAAGATACAGTTCTCGCCAAACATCCTTCTACGTAAGTCTGTGTGGCCCCAGTAAAACACTGCGTGTAGATACTGGGGTCCACCTTGGCCCAATCCAAATTTCCTGACTCTGCAGCTTCTTGCCGAAAATTTTGATCATACACCACCCAGCTCGGCCACCTGTCAATATAAGCTTACATACAGTTTTTAACAAAAAAGTCAGTAATTTTGCGTTGATCTTTAGGAAATGCTTTAGTTATAGAAAGCCGCTTTACGGTACTCTTGTTTTTGATTTTTAATGAGTTCGTTTCTTCTTTTTCCCTTCTCTACAATTACTTCAATTTGGGTGATGTGTTACTTCAATTTCTTTTTTTTAAGAGAGAGGAACAATGTCTACAACACTCACATGACAAAAATACAGGAGGTGACAGACTGACTTACTACAACAAGACTGAGGATTACAAGAAATAACAAACATTACTACACTTTGTTTGCTTGAATTTTTTTTATTCTTGTGTCCTTTTCTTTTCCTTGTTCATCTTTATCTAAAGTAAGAAATTTCTTCAAAATTGAACCCATCTTACCTGTGAACATTTAAGAAGAAAAGAACAATTACAATGGCAGCCGTGAACAATTTTTTTTGTGCTCTGTACCACAATCGGTATAATCACTCAAAATCAGAATATCAGCACATTAGGGAATCTCCAACACACGCACTATAGGGATCAGCCTACATGATACAATCAACGCTTAGTTTTTAGCCCACACAGAGTTCTGCCTGTGGACAGAATGAATGACAACACCCCAACACAACACATGGAGAAAAGACAGGATGAGATTACAACAATAAAAGAATGATAGTTACTAGTGGCTTGACTCATTGACTAGTGGCTTGACTCCTTTGAAAATACCTGAATCACAAAATACTTCGAAATTCTGTAGCTATTACTACTTGCTAACACAATAACACTAACTACATCTCTACCAGCCCATAACAATTTTATTGCAGAATAAAATTGCTTTTAAGCCGCCATTAATGCGGTACTCCTTTTGGCTTCTCCTACGTCCGAATCTTACACAACGGTACTAACATAACAACTGTCACTATTAGGTAATCGCAACTAACTACTAAAGCAAAAACTGACTTCCTATAACACGACCAAAATCAACTATTCTTCTTTTGTATACAACTCGAGAATTTATAGCAAGCAGTGGAATCATTGAATACCCTGGCTCCTGTGTTACATTCCAGGCTTGTGTAGGATACCAGAACCATAGATGATGTTCATACCATTTCACTATGCTTCTGCCCACTGAGACCTGGTCTCACCATCGACTCATTTAAGGAAAACTTCAGCAAAATGCAAAACCTATATGTAAATGAATATGCAAGTTCTTCTATGTACGACAGTGCAGCTGTCTACATAGAAGAATGAGAGCATGTCTTCATAGAGCATGTCTTTTACTTGTAGCAGTAAAAGACAGGTATCTCCTGATGCCTTTAATACGGATACCACAGATGACTTGTGACGTTTACCAAATTACTAACATGTACATTATGGCAGTAGCGATAGAGCATCAAAATATCACCCCGTACTTTCTTTTAACTGTGTCCCTAACAAAAACAGTTGAGGAAAAATATAATACAAAATAACATTTATGAGTCGATTACAAAAGCCCAGGAGGGCAGGCTGTCATCCACATGCCGAGGTCGGCTGAAAGGCTCTCCCATCACTCTTGGCTTAGTCTGCCGCCTGGCCTGTGGAGACTTGCCATCCTTAGAAGCTTGATCCAGGAGAAATCATCTCTAGAAATATTTATCACTACTGAAACTATACCAATTTCTTAAACATGTCACACAAAAGGCTGTTTCTACTCCTTCGCCGGTCAGCTGCCACGTGTACTCGCTCTGTAGGCGGAGCTCACAGGCATGCGCATTGCGTGGGTGAGCTAAACATTGACATTGTGCCTCTTAGACTGAGATGGTTGAGATGCCTCTTAAGATCTGCCATCAGATCTACCATGCTCCTCATTTTCAGATGGAGGCAGCTGATTGTCTATAGAGTAAGAGAGCCAGTGATAGTGATTCTCTCCGAGGCTTGCGTTCTACTTGCGGCCACGCTGTTAAGACCCCTGCAGTGGCTGATCTGGTCAACTCCGAGTCCGGCATCACTCTCTGACTGACTAACTGACCCATGTTCCTTATGGGTCATTCCATTGAAAATCAACCACACTTTGAAAGTTCAAGTTACAGAATTGCACGAAACTTGGTACACATGTTGGGTAGAGTAAGGTTATTACTTTCCTGAGATAAAAGTGATCTATGATGAATGGCTTCTGAGATATAGCCAATTAACTATCGGACTTTTTAACGAAAATGCCTTCGCTAGCTGTTACTCAAGTTATTGTAACTTTTTATCAGAACATTTCTACATCATGAGGCTTGTACCATCTTATAGCTCATGAAACTGGCTTTCACATGAAATGTTGTAAGGCTTCATTTTCAAAATTTATTAATTAATTAACAGGTTGTTAAACTTTGACCTACGATTTCTCAAAAAACGCTGCCTGAATTTTTTTGTTGTGAATGTATATTCATGCCACACTATTGGTCTATCATTTGCCAGAGTTTAGTTTTGGGACCAGCACGGGCTACGGAAATATGTCTAACGAGCTATGAATAATCGGCTAATAAAAACCAATATCATGGTAAAAACAAACATACGAGTGTACAATTTGTAATAAAAATTGATCATTGCCCTGCACGTGCAGTGTGTTGAGCGTTGCTATCTATGTGACATTTAAATCAAAGTTTATAGCTTAAAATCTCAAAAATAATACATAGTCAATATTGAAAGGAGTGCATGCACTAAAATTATTTTTTTGTCACTAGTTGGTGTTATGGCCATGGGTGTCCCAACAAAAACCATTAAAATTATTTTAGTAAAAATTACCATGAACTTGAGTGAGTGCAAACAGTGCAAATGAGCCTGAGCGAGCACATCTTGTGAACCTATCTGACCAGTACAATCATCTAGCAGAAGGCTCGAAAATCAAACTAGAGTTCATTACAGTCCTGTTCATGGGTCTCCAAAACAATGAGAAATTAATCACAATACATTATCGAGTATGCGTTAAAAGGGTTAATTTTCTACAAATTTTCCATATAGTTTTAAAATCAATGTTACTAAACATCTGATAATAAGCTTTAGTAGTATTTTAGTCACAAATGAACTCTTTTATTACAAATTGTACACTCGTATGTTTGTTTTTACCATGATATTGGTTTTTATTAGCTGATTATTCATATCTCGTTAGACATATTTCCGTAGCCCGTGCTGGTCCCAAAACTAAACTCTGGCAAATGATAGACCAATAGTGTGGCATGATTATACATTCACAACAAAAAAATTCAGGCAGCATTTTTTGAGAAATCGTAGGTCAAACTTTAACAACCTGTTAATTAATTAATAAATTTTGGAAATGAAGCCTTACAACATTTCATGTGAAAGCCAGTTTCATGAGCTATAAGATGGTACTTGCCTCATGATGTAGAAATGTTCTGATAAAAAGTTACAATAACTTGAGTAACAGCTAGCGAAGGCATTTTCGTTAAAAAGTCCGATAGTTAATTGGCTATATCTCAGAAGCCATTCATCATAGATCACTTTTATTTCAGGACAGTAATAACCTTACTCTACTCAACATGTGTACCAAGTTTCGTGCAATTCTGTAACTTGAACTTTCAAAGTGTGGTTGGTTTTCAATGGAATGACCCTTCTTATAATCATTACTCCATCACTATTACCATTGTCACTATTGTAAACAATGTGTTATATAAATTTTTGTTTATCTCTCTTATAATTAATTTATAGCAACGGTGTGTGACATGCATACGTAGGCGTTAAGGTACCTTAACTACCAATTAGAGTATAGTACAGTGATACTGACCAATCAGATTGACTAGCTACTAGTGTCTATTTCACGTAGAACCTTAGGTGTTCTTCATAGACACCAGGCGTTTCATTGGTTGATTTGAGCGGGAACATACATAGCATTGTGTATAATACAAACAATGGATACAATAAGTAATGAATAATTGTATAGTCTACGAGTTTACATACTGCATAGTCTAGAGGCTAGTCTGAGTCACTGTCGTCTATTACCAAAGGCCTTCTTCTCTTGACTGTCTTCTCTGGTCCCACATTGAAGTTAATAGTGCAGTTAGCAAAGGAAGCTGAGGCGAGGTTAAGCCCATGAGAAGATGACGAACTAGAACCAGTAGGGCGTGAGTGCTGTTCGGTGGTCTCCTTTCTGTTCAGAATGTTTGACAAAGCAAGCCGTTGATCATCTGAGGTTCTCTTGTAAGATCTCACCCCGTCAACGCTTCTGTGCCCGGTTCTTTCCATAACCAACTGTTCATCAACACCAGCTTGGTATAAACGGCTTGTAGCAGTTGCTCTGAGTGAGTGGTTAGTCTTGTAACCTGGGATCCCTGCTGTCTTAAATAGACGAGCCACTGTAGATTCGAGGTTTGAATGACCGATTGCTTGTTTAGAGTACCAGCAAGTTGCTGTCGGCAACTTTAGTGGTCGAAGATAGAAAGATTCGGGAGGAGCATCAGCTGGACAGAGACTAATGTACATCTGAAATAGACGAACAAAGCACCTTTCAGGGTTATCTGTGTTTGCATGATGATAAACTGTCTTTGGTGCCATATTCCTGCATTTGAGGCCTCCAGGGTGATTCTTCGATATATCCTCTACGTACTTGAGGTAAGGTTTCTTGGACTGTGATTCCATAACTTGAATTTGGCAGGGACGTAGTCTCAGTTGTTTATGTTCATCCCCACTACGCAGAGCGAAGAACAAGCCATTATAGAAGATCATTGTGTCGACAAGACTCTTTGGAGTGAGGTCACCAAGAATCTTCATTTCCCAGAGTTGATCCTCCTCTTCTACTGTAATGATTTCAGCTTGTTTCTTGAGAGTCCCGATTCCTTGTGATTGAAGCCTTTTCATTTCGGCATCGAGAGTTGATCGAAAACTGGCAAATGCTTCATCTTTGAAAATATCGATTTCTGGTCTTCCACCCCACCTTATCTGACGCATTATTCCGGAACATAGATGCACCAATGTATTTGGTGGATAGACACTCCCATTCTTTTTCCTTACTTCAAGGACAAATCTGGAGAGCCAATAGTCCAGCTCAATTTTTGAAATTTGCTCTAACTCTGGGATTGTGTCGTTGTTTGTTACTTCTCTATGCTGCACCCATTTCTGCCAAAGACTGACACAATACTTGGTATCTTGCAGTGTCTTCTTCGGGATTCCAGTATGTTTAGCTTGCTCGACTTGCAGGTCCGTCCTTGGTGCAGCGAAGCGCGACAAAGCGGGGGCGTTGCTGGTAGAGGTTGGGTCGGGGGCGGAGTAGCTAAGAGTATCTCTGGTAGTAGCAGCGCGAGTAGCAGAGGAGTCTGCTGAAGACGTACGAGTAGCGGTGTTGAGTAAATTTGCAGAATTACTCTCGTACTCGTTTATGGCTGCCAATAACAGTTTGTCGATATCGCTGTCGTATGCCCAGTCTAAGAGCTGGTCGCTTAAGAACTCACTAGAAGCCATGCGCTAGTATGAACGAGAACTTGAGAGAAAGAACTGGTGCGTTTCTTTTGCTTACGGCTTAGATACCTGTGCTCGACCAATAGCAGTTATTCGCGGCTAGGCTATACTCTAAATAAGTTAGACGCCTCGGCCAATGGGATCTACGCGGTATAGAAACCCTCGAGTTGCCATAGAACCCTCGCGCTACGCGCTCGGGTTCTATATGGCTTCCTCTCGGGTTTCTATACCGCGTAGATCCCATGGCCTCGGCGTCTAACTTATATTTAGTTGGATTTGGCGGATAGCTCAATGTACTATCTGCTTGATCATGTAAGTAAAGACTTACTAACAATCATGCGAGTGAAAAGTGCTAACACAAGAGGATTGCCGAGAGGTTGTGTTATCATGCATGATGTCAGAGTACAACTAGAAAGCAATGACTACTTCAGCTCTATTAATTTTTATGTACTGTGACAGAACATTGTGATTCAAAAAATTAATGACAACAAAAAACTGGAAAAAAAAGAAAAAATTAATATATAGCTAAATTGTCGTTTAAGCATGACACTGAAATGGGTAGCTTTGTCTTGTTCGGTATGTTAAATATGAAGTGTTGCTATAGCCGTAGACAAATATTTGGGATAACTGATGTTAAATGTATAATATGTAGAGAAAAGTAAAGAGTATGCATCTTTCACTCCTTCCTTGGTATCAAACAACACCTCTCTCTCTGCTAGTAACAAATACTGAATCCCTTCATTGCTCTTCAGTGTCACAATGAAGGGTGCTGACTGATTCCTTTTCTTTATGATTTCAGTATCGTCCTGCCAGAGAAAATAAATAAAAGAATAATAGTAGTAACACTATATGACTAACAAAAGGCAGTAGTGTAATACTGATACAAAAATAAAGACATAGGACTCAGATGTCAGATTTATGCATGTTTTATTTGTGAATAGTCTTGGTCTGTACACAATCATTTGCTGCTAATGGTGTTCATTCTTTGTCCCAAGTTATGGATGTCACAGATCAGGTAAGATTTAGCAGCTGTACAATGCTATGGCATAATCTCCTGCTTCAGGAATTGATACAGATAGGAGTAAGAAGCCCACAACACCGTATAAAGCTAATGGATGGACGAGGCTTGATACATCTTGAATTAGAAGAACCAGTAGAGCATCAAGAAGATGATCTCGAAGATTCACAACCAATCTCACTAGGCAGATCTTATTCACTTTCCTCTGCTTCTTCCACATCCTCCACAGTCCAGAGACAAACGTTAGAAGTTTTGAGGATACAGCTTAAAAAGACTTAGTAATAGTAGCTCTAGTAGCAACGGAATGGATTGTTAGACATTTCAATTATTGAATATAACTACTTGCTTCATATCAAATCATTTCTCTTTCTTGTTTTATCATTCAGCATTAATTTGAGCTTTTCTTGTAAAAAATCAGTTAACTAATCAAAATTTGTTGTGCTAGCAACACCTACTAACCGTACATAACGATCACATATTGACCTGTGTAAAAATTACTCGCCAGCGGCATGCACAATTGTAATGAAGATGATGTATAAATTAAGGAAAATGGCTGAAGAAAACATTTGCTATATTCGTTTTATGACATAGCCAGAAATAAATTTACTCAAGACGCCTTGAGTGAGGATGGGAAATATCAGTGAAAGTGAGGCGTGTCCTACCTTCTCGAAGCACTCCGAATTAATTCATTATACCTCCAGAATTAGTTTAAGCAGATTTTGTGATGGTTCTTGAAAGTTTTTTCTTGCTAACCACATGCTCTTATATTTCCGTTTAAGCCATCTAAGACTGTGAACAAAAGTGAAGTATAGCTAAACAAGTAGTAATCTATAGCTTTCACCATGAACATATTTCAAGCACTTTCACTCCTTCCTTGGAGCAAATTCGTATTCGTCTCATGATTCACTCGTATACGTGTAAACACACGAAAACGATTACCAAGTTAGCGTGTAAACGCCCAAGCTATTGTATGCGTTTTCAAACAAATACGCATATCCAGATACGTGTAAACCTGGCCTAAGTCTACCTGATTTTTAGTTGTCTGCCACAACAGCATTCTGTACTCTACTTAAAATCGATAGTTGAGCTATAACCTGTCTTGTTCTTTGAGCAATTTTTGGGCCGAGGTGGTGAGTTGTTGAGAGAATACGGAGCGGTGCCACGAGAGAACACGAGAAGAGATACTGTGCTAAGCGTCAGATGAGCTCCTACTGTAGTTCATGTGATATCGTCACAGGAAAGCATCTCCCGATCTGCCTTCAGGCTCTTGAGACCTGTCCTAACAACTGCAAGAAGGAGGGACTCAAGAGAGAGCGACTTCAAGCACAATGATTATCTGGTAACTATCAACATGCGATATTAAAACTTTGTTAACTGCATCTCAATGTATTAAGGTGGTATGGAAGCGAAGGTGTGAATTTGGAAGAATTTTTTTTTTGTTTATGTATAATTTCTGAAACATAAAATACTGTGCAAGTTGGAGTTATTATAATGGTTGTTTGAGGTGTGTAGCATGCAATCACAAAACAAGAAGAGGTCCTGAGAATTAGTGTTCGTATTATGGCGCTTCAGATACACCCACTGTATTTGTTAATTCTTCTCAAAGCTATTGCCAGAAGCACTGTATGCCAGTATATTGAATAGAATTCTATGGAGAACGCCAAGGGCTAACTTTTCAGCAGAGGCCGCAATTGGATCGCCCTTTAGTATCCCGTAAGGCAGCAAAGAAGCAAACTTGGCTCACTTTCCTACAAAGACGCCAGTAGGAGCCTACGAAGAGCGTGGAACTGCGGCTTCTGGCCAAAAATTTAGCACGCTAGTGTACTAGCGGCGTATCAATTCTTACCTGACAGTGCTGTTCGGTAGAAAAGTTACCATACTCTTTGTGCACGCTACACGCAGTGGCTACATTATACACGGCCTTAGTCAGACTTTGTGAAAATACATCGTTTGTTTCGTGACTCGACACTCTACAGTAACCTTCTGAGTCATTCTGACCTCCACAAGCCCCACTAGACGCCGTCAGAACCGCAGAACAACCTAGCCGTGACCGCAGTACCCCGCCCTAGCAACGCGTCCACAAATTATGAATAATATTAACATACACGTGTGATAAAACGTACCACGAACGATCTTGGCTGCAACGTGTTGTAGCGTCACCTGTTGGCTGTAAAAGCTTTGTTTAGTCTTTGTACAGCTTCTTCTAGCCCAAGACTTGGACTGCGGCTGCACTAACACCACAGAGACGTTGTACTTATGTATACGGATTATTGTTATTGCATTCCATCGCCCACGCATAGCAACCAGTTGGGTAACATTTGTACAACAATATCTTAGCAACCAAGGAGTTTACTTCAATTTCCTTTGAGGATCCTATTTGTATGCACCAACTCTACAACATACTTTAAAATGAAACAAATTGAAGAGGTCAAATTTCGCTTCCGTACCACCTTAAGCATTACCAGGAGCCCATAAGAGGAAGGAGCGTTCAACTCCAATCGTGCGTGTAGTAATAGCCAAACGTAAACTCCGCCGCCTTGCGCGTCCAAAAAACTTCCCTATATGGAAGTTTTTTTGCATGCGGGCCAATAGTCAGCCGGCATGTCAACGTCATATGTAAACTCGTGTACGCCTTTTACAAGTGGCCCACGTGTGTTGTTTGGCTACAACACATACAGGACATCTGTACGTCACATGCATGTGCTGTAAACAGCAAAACGTCAGCAACAAGCGCCGCACGCTGCGCGCGGCGGAGTTTACATTTGGCTAAATCGCGGCTGAACGCTCCTTCCTCTTATGGGCTCCTGGCATTACTTATAGCATTGTAACATAACTTCACAAGGCAACAAACTAGATTCCATTTTTGAAAAATATTGCATTGAGCAGCGCCTGGGGAGTGCTTTCCCAAAGGATTTTGTTTTTCCCACAATAACTCCTCTTCATTGCATGGCTCAGTCTTTCGAGTCTTAGACCCTAAACCAGCAACTTTCAGTCTTTTCGTTTCTGAGTCAAAGACTGCACTGAAGTCTTGAAAGCAGGGGTATATTGATACAGGTCCCATTGTTATCCACTCTGTCGTAAACAGTGGCGTAGCCAGGATTTTTCAAAGGTGGGGCACTGAAGTGGCAAGCGAAGCGAGGCAGAAAATTTTTTGCTAATTAATATTCATGAGATGCACGTTTTTGGACATTTCAGTTCGCACGTAGCTCGCCGGCTGGACTCGCAAGCTACCTAGCAGGTAGATAAGAGCGTACCACGTAGATAAGAGCCATGCTGGTGAATGGAAATTTTGTTTTAAGTGACAGATAAAAAATAACAATTGACAATTAGTAAGAAAAAGAACAACGTAAGAAAAAAATGATGAAAACCACTGAGTTAATTATAGTGAGTTGCTGTGATTATGACAAAATGATTCTTCGGTCTTCTTTGGAAAAATTAGTGACGACATCATCCAAGCACAGTTTCTTAGATATCTCCCTCTCTACCGAAAGTGCTGCCAGGTTTGCCAGTCTGTCTTCACCCATGGTGGAACGCAAGTACGTTTTGATCCTTTTTAATGATGAAAACGATCTTTCGCACTGTGCTGTTGATACAGCAATGGTAAGAGCAATCCGAACCAATTTGGTCAGCTGGGGGAATGCATCTTTCAATAGAAAAAGTGCCAATAGAACTTCACTGGTGTGCTCCAGATTCTTTGGCTGCAAAGTACGCTTTGCTAGTGTAGCTTCCATCTCTAGCACAGCTGTGTCAAACCCATATAACTCGGCAAAAGAAATGAGCATTGGACCTGACAGAAAATCATTAGATGTAGGATTGCATGCTTGAATGCCACACATGATCTCAACATTCTTGCTGTCAAATCGCCTAGAAAGTTCAGCCAGAATAGCATCTAAAACAGGGAAGTACAGCTCTCTTTTGTACTGTTCACTACTAGACAAAGACTCACGTGCTCCGACAGACTCTAGAATCACCGTTTCTTCGAAACGCTTTGGAGGTCTTCTTCTCCTAGATGTACCACTTGGATACTCTACATCAATATCATGAACTTCAGCTATACGGTTTGCATATCCCCAGATCTTGACCCCCATAGCATCACTACGATATTCCTGGAGTGTTTGCTTTGTTGCATTCACCAGATCAATGGCACTAGCTAGGTCGTTCTGAACTGACTGTAGTTGGTCAGATAGACTCTTAGTGCAACACAAAACTCTATCAAAGGTAACGAGATTCACCAAAAAAGGGAAAGATCTCACCTGAAGCAGAATGCCTCTTGCCTCCACTGCTTTGGCAGCATCAGAACAATTAGAAATTTCTACCAATGTAGACAAAATGCTATCGTATGTTTTACATACTGCGTTGACAGCTGCATATCTACATGCCCAACGAGTGTCAGACAAAGCTTGAAGCTGTAATGGCTGTTTATCTGGATGCAATTCTTTTTGCTTTGCCTTAAAGCACACATGACACTTTGTTGTAGATATAAATATAGTGTAAACAACTCGAGCAACTTGACGGTTGTTGAATCAGTGGAACTATTGTCGTGCCACTACCAAGTCATGTAAAGTTATTGAAATAGAAACATTGATAATTATGCATACACAGCAAATAAATATAATCGTTAATAGTGATGTCGTCTATTATAACTACAGATACGTCACCACAATTTGAGTTTGAAATTAGCAAAATGCCAATAACAGCATTCTAGTAAAACTATAGTATAGAAATACTACATAAATAGGACAGTGCAATGCGGCTGTCTTCTCATTTGGCTTTCATAAGTAGGAGGATAGTACAATACATCAAATGCATCAATCACAAAATTTCGAGCATTATTGCATTTTAAATTCACTATCAGTATAATCTGAGTATGTGAGTCATCATGTTTACAATTACAGCACTGTCCATCTAATAATTCTATGTATGGCTTAATAAAATATGTTCCATTAGTAGTGTATTATTGCAATAATCATAATGATAATGTATGAGTCACTATTTAATCCGATACCGATTCAAGATATCGAAATAACTCTTTCCACCCTATGTAAGCACCTTCTATGAGCATTGCAGCTAGTTTCCCAGGCCCTTTATTTGGATTCTCTTGACAGTAGATAATGGCTTGGATGTAGTCATCTCTGTTATGATCATGACTATTCTTATCATAAACAGTGACGGGAAATTATGCTTCTATTACTATAATTATATCGAACAAAACTTTGCTGGAGACATTGCATTTGATAGTGCGGTGATCATTGATCAATTAGCATTGATCATTACTATCCAGTAACTTATCCATTTTTAATCCTTCTCTGTCTAGTGTAAAACTACCAGTACCGATAATGAATTACCTCACTTTTTCTGTATTTGTCTTCCTACTAGCTTGAATGAAGCTCAAGCTGACCCACAGCAAAATAACCAACCTGTACCAATGAGCAGTCTCCCGTATCCAAGCAGTCCAATTCATTTACCATGTCGCTACTTATTGGCAATGATAATCTGAAAGACTTGGTTTGCAGATGTTATTTCTTATGAGCTATGTAGCAACCACTGTAACAATGACTATCACTGTGACACAACTGCCCAACTTGTTCTATTGTATAGCTTGCAAATTCTATTATCAGGTTGTTGTTCTATATGATAATTACTCACTGCCCAGTCAGTGTTCTTCTTCGTGTTACGAGGTACCATTGGCTTTGTGATTGCGGAAAATTCTTTCGCCACTGAGTCACCAAATCGGCGTTCTTTAGCCAAAGACAGGGATAAGTGTGACTTTTTCCTAGTGGGTTCCAAGTTTCTTTTTCCTTAGCTTACTAAATACGACACGGCTAGTTGTACAGTGGCAACCCTGAATTATTACTATCAACGACACTGAGGAGAGGACTCTTTAAATTAAAAACTTTGCTTTAATATATCTAGCATTTTGACATTCATTAAAATTATTTGAGCCTTCTAGAAGAGTGCAAAAGTTGCGAGTCAATGAGTCACTGTGTTTCCACTGTGCATCATTGAGCAAGCATACTGTCTTGAGGGAGGACTTCACGACTTGATTCATCACTGGTATCTCCTACTCTCTGTTATTATGAGAAAATCAAGTTTAGTCAGTACACAGTTAATTATAGTAGAAGAGAACATCACTGTTGGTGCAAGGAATACGAGATGTGGAGTTCCTGTCATAAATATTGCATCCCAAGGAATATCTTGTTATGGTTCCCCAAGCCACTGGTAATCGTTGTCCGTGAACCACTTGGAGGTAACCAACACTTGTGCTCCAATCAAACACACTGAAGAAGAGGTACGAACGACTTTTACTAACTCTAGAGAACTTAATGTACAAAAATCGATGTCCAAGTTCCTCCAGTGATACGACCGCTACCACACTTCTTGATTTTTTAAATTGTGGTTAGCCTATTCTGTTCGTTCAGCAGCGTACTTGGAGTAAGTGCCCTGGATCATTGTTGCGTTATTGGTTATTGAGTCAGAGCACCAAGAGTGCCTGGAAAGCATTTTGAACTGGTCTTGATCTGATTCAGAGTACGGAAAGTACCACCACTTGGTTAATAGTGTTGGTATTAGCCGCTTACCTTGACGCACAGGTAATCGTTGCCCGGGGAGAACCACTTGGAGTTAACCAACACTTGTGCTCCAATCAAACACACAGAAGAAGAGGTATGAACGACTTTTACTTTAGATGACTTAATTAATGTACAAAAATCGATGTCCAAGTTCCTCCACAATGCTTTAGATCTCGCAGTCACAGCAGTAGCGCGCCGGAGTCATTTGGCTTCTTCTAATTCACTCTACCCCCTTTCCCCCTATTTTGACTTTTCGGGTTGGTCTTTGGTTGGCTCAGTTTGTTGTATCACTTCGCCATCACTTCAGTCTCAATAATTCGCTTCCCATAGCCTACGCACAACTTTCTCTGGTCTTATCTCTAACACGTAACGACAGCACAGCATCAAGGGTCTTTATCCTGCTTTCACAACCGGTGCGTCCACCACTCAGTTGATCCCTTGTTTGTTCTTGCGACATTTATATGGTCGCTCTGCTTGTGTCTCCTAGCGACAAATTACAGTTGTGATGATAAAAAAGAATTCTGATGATCCATTTTCACATTCTTCTACTTCCCATGTGACCTGATAGATTGTACTTTGAGGGAAAGCGTAAATGCAGTGTTTTGAACTGATATTCACCACTTAGCTGCTATGCTAAAATATGACGGTTGTACTATACAATGAGTGGATAAGCATCTGACAGCTTACATTGATACACGCTGCTTAGATCACCTGTTGCTACTATCATCACGGAATTGCCTCGTAGACAAACTAGAACCATCGTGGACACACCTGCTGCTCTTCATTGGTTGGGCTCTCCTTCATCATCTGTTTACAGTAACCAGGTTTGTCATATTCTTATTTCTGTACAATTTGATGATTTCCTTCGTTCTTGTCTACATTGTAAACTCGTACGTATGTACGTATTAGAAAATTTTAATGCATAAATGTGTTGAGTCTAATCCCTTGAAAAAGATATGTAGAGAAGTAAAAGGACAAATTTACAGAAATAAACCCAAGTCTGAACTGCTTACACTTTCCACCAATTAACGAGCACCTGTGTCACAGATCTTGTTTGAGCAAAAGTATCAGTACAGTAGAGGCATGGCTAACTTTGTCAATGGCATTGTTTTTATAGTACCAGTTCTAGCTTATCCAACATTTGGATTGCTCTTTGACTGGACTGGATACAAACTGTTCTGGGGCATGTTTGCAGCAATAGGTACAATGTCCTGTCATTTAATATGTGCATTAACCACCCCACTATACTTCATACCAATCATGACAGCTTTGCTGTTGGGACTATTTTATTCTATGTTCACCAAGAAAGAGACTTCACATCGAGTTCTAATTTCAAAATTGATAAGTTGTTTCGTTGTACAGGAGATGTACTCGAATCTTGTAGCTACCACTTTTCAAATTGGATTCAATTAACAGATTTTCTTCACCATGTCACTGGTGGTCACCATCTCCTATTGCTACCGTCATCACATCATCGCACAGATCTAATTTATTGTACTAGTGTGTTGCTAATAGGCGCCACATATCATATGGTAGACAGCTGCTGGTGCTCACAAGGAATCAGAGAAAGAGAGATATGAAGGGTTGGAGAGATCACTTGGTATAGGGGCGCAAGGGAACGTTCATGCTTGGAAAAACCCTGTGGTGACAAATGCGAGTGTCGCGCCAAATGTACAAATGCGGTAACCGTAAGTAACGATAACAGTGTGGGGTATCATTGCCTTGCATATGTATATCATTTGTATACCACAGCCATAGCCACCAATAACCAATTTGTGGGTAAATCATATATCATGATTTGTATATCATTGCCTTGTTATAGTATCAGTACACACTCTGATGTGCTGGATCATGATCTTGTGTTGTTGCTTCGATGACATCAGCTACCACCTCGCTTGTCACTAGACCCGAGGAAAATCGTTTGTGCCCGTCATCAAACACAGGAGCCGTTGTGAGAGCTTATCCTGAACTAGGTCAGAACAATGATATGAATAAAATCTGAAACTGCTACCCAACTACCGTCATCACATCATCGTGAGTTGTATGTACCAACGTTAACAATTCGAATTTATGGTCAATGTACTCAATTGCTTGCATCATGGCAAAAGTCACCATGTGGGAAGACCACACGAACTGCTTTACACTGGGCGTATCTTATGATTTAGAGAACTTTTCGGTTCGAAACTTGTACATGTCATGTGTGTCTTTCTACCGCTCCTCTCTCTGAAATGCTCAGAAAATGTTATTTTTCTTGCTTCTTGACAAGATGTACAATTAAATGCATAGCAGCCCTCTGCTATGCACTGCGAACCAGCCTCGAAGTAGAATTTCTTCAGGTGGCAACCGTACCGCCGCAGGTGTTTTAATTCCCACTTCCATTCGTCAGTGAGATCTGTGCGATCGTGAATGCTTTGTTAGTCCCACATTGGCGACTATCAATATTTTTATCCTGTTCGCAGATGGTTAAACATGATACTAGGTGACCTTCTTGCTATTATTGTGCTTTGCTCTATTTTGCAACACATAAAATATTATTTAGGATAGATAGGTAGGTAACCTGGTACATGTAAGAACAGGAACAGCTACGCACTATTTTAACATTGCATGGACTGTTTACTCGTAACTGTTTGATCAGAAACATAGATATCTTGCATAGTCTTTGTTAGTAACTTCACAGGTTCACATATTTTTACTGCCTTCACTCTTGCGTTTACCGAAGAATATGTCGCTAGGAGATGGTGACCACCAGTGACATGGTGAAGAAAACCTGTTAATTGAATCCAATTTGAAAAGTGGTAGCTACAAGATCCGAGTACATCTCCTGTACAACGAAACAACTTCTCAATTTTGAAATTAGAACTCGATGTGAAGGACATGCCCTACTGATGTCGGTAGGGCCATCCAGTGTTTCGAAATAAATGTAAGCATGATGATATGAAATGACAGACAAGTTGACGGCTGCATGTATAAGTCAGTTGGTGTTTTAGTAAAAATTTCACTCCCACCAATAGTAGGAAATTTCAGATCTTCCTGTCTGTTTTTAGTTGTGGCATTAACTGCTGAATCGACAGCTGACCTGAAAATCTCGCTGCAGGCGGCTCCATAATTCCTCGAGTAGCTGCAGCAGAATGATTGCGATTTTGAGTGGACTACCAATAGGGAACGGTTATTAATGATTTGACGATGATGGTAGCTGAGATGGTGTTGTTTGACGGGCGTTGAGCAAAGATGGTGCAGATGAAAATGATGATTGGGGTAGAGAGGCCTTCGGCAGAGATGGTGCAGATGATGATGATAGTTTGGACTTCAGGCTCTGATCCCAAGAACCGCCATAGGTCTGTGTGACGAATTTTACCAACGCGGACTCTGACGTGAAAGTCTTTGTTATGGCACCGCGTTGATTCATCGTACAGACTTTGTCCGCATTTTTGGGAGCAGGCCTGATGTTCAGTCGCTCCAGGATGTCTTTGTATAGCCTGTTTATAGTTTGGAATAAAAATATCGTAACCTTATAATAATTTTAAATCACCGATTCAGCTGTGTGCTCGTTGAGCTGCTTGCCCGCTCTATGTGACGCACTGTTGTTATAATCTCTTGAGGAGATGGTGATGATGGTGGACGTCTAGATTAATTGTAGATTGATTTAATGCTTTTTATATAAATAACATCCATACCTTGAGATGACCAAGGCCTTGTTGTCCAGCATGTAAGACCACTGTGGCCAGGAGATGCCTAAACAGTTGTAGAATGTGGCGCAGGCCTTTCTCTGATGGTAAGTGAGTGCCAGCCTGCTGGTTCCTCCAAAGGTGTTGTCCTCTAGCAGGTGCGCCAACATTGTCGATACCGACGTTTTGTACTGTGCTGGTGTGATGGTTTGTGACAGGACCACGTGATGGTGTAGTGGTCCTGTCAGCATGCCCTCTAGGGCTGACTTGAGAGAGGAGAGTGGCACCGTGCACTCCCTTACTGTGGCTTCCACTCTGTAGCCTGCAAGACAATTAGTTATTGTAACCATATTAAATTCTTTTACCTGTCAGGTCTTCATTTGGTGATTCACTGATGTTGTTGGATGTAGTAGTGAATACCACCACCTTGTTTTGGATTGCTGCAACTGTCCTGGGAATTTTGTAGTCTCCGTGGAGAAGGTTCTTTACCTATAGTTGTCCAATATATTTGGAATTTAGCATTTATCAATTCACTGACCTTGTGGAGGACACAGGGGTACACAACTAGAGTCAGTTTGCCGTAGCGAAATGGTAGCACCGTTTTGATGCTACCACCGCTACGGCAAAACATGGGATACACTCTTCCATTTGCCTCCCCAGACAGAGAGAAAAGTGGCAGGCTGTCCGTGTTGACATTATAGCCAATGTCGAACAGCCTTTGCTGGAGGTCAGCATCTGATGGCTCTGTGAAGAAATGGTCTAGCCATGACTGGTGCTCCGGCCAGAATGGAGTGATGTCATTCTCTCTCACGAAGGTGTGCTTCAAAAATTAATTTCAATTCTTTCGTTATTGTGCTGGGAGTGTCATACCAGTACAGCCAGGTGTGATGCATATTGTAAGTGGTCTTTTCCCATTACTGTTGGGATTTTCATGACCATCATAATTTTAGTAGCCAGGTAAACTGTTGAATAGTTTACTGCTTTAGTATGATCCCAAGCACCTACCTGTTCAAGCTTCAATTCCCAAGGTACGAGCACTGCAGTAGGAGTGAAGAGAAGCACAGATTTTAGCACACAAAATTCCAATTTACAAAGCCACTAACCATTTCTTTTTGACAGAACCGTGTGAAATAAAAGAAATTCTCTGGAATAGGGACAAACGTCCTTAATATGAATTTGTTTCCGGAACTGACTATAATATAGTAAGCTACAAGTGTGATGAGGGCTGGAGCCAATTAACTGTGCAAGACAAAATAAAAAGCAGCAGTAACGTAGTAGACTGTTGTTACAAGTGAAAATTTCAGCTTTACACACTTGCTTATGGTGACGGGGTACAGTTACACCTCCGCACTTATGAATGAAATTAGCATGTAATACCAGCAATGTAAAAATAGTTGCGATCGATCAGCTACATTTTTTTTCGTCAAAATTTGCGAAGAGTACTTACTTTACATCGGCTGTTTCATTTGTAAAGAGAAAGTTTCAAATTATTCTTGATGTCTGGGAAGGCAAAGAGTTGTGTGATCTTGCCAAACATCCATTCAACAGATACACGAATGCTGCTCATGGCTTTATTAAATTCCATCTCAGCAGGGCCTTTTTTGGGCTGCAAAATGGAGAGATGATGTTTTGAGACTAGCCGTATGCTGGATCTCCATATTGCTGACATAACGTATCAAGGACCCCTGGTCAAAAGATTTGGAGTGGAAAATGGATTAGAATGAATAAAACATTAAGAATTTACTTACCTGAAACTTGAGACAGTGCACTCGTTTGTGCCCACTATATACTAGTCGCTGATTGACCACAGGTCGAGCAATTTACAATTTGAGTTTTTTTGACACTGGAATCTTCAACTACATCACCATAGACAAATCTTGAGTGTTTTCATTAGTATTTGAAGCTGGTGTAGGCTGTAACGTTAAAATTGCAAAGGTAAGCGGCAAGTATAAAAGCTTTGTCTAATTATTTACCACTTCTTTCATTGTTATGCATGGTGTGGTAAGCTTTACTTGAGATGCTGTTCATATTAATAAATTTGACTGACCATCTCACCTGCAATGTGCCTGTGCCTCTGTTCAACATCACCAGGTAAGCCAATCAAGTAATAATTGAACTGCGAAAAATAATTCATGTATAGCATAATAATGACTGTTTACCATATCATTGAGCTCAAGTGGCCACATGTCGTACGCAGCTAGTCCCTTTCTTCTTTTAGAGCGCATATACTTGAGAATTCCCCCAGTACATGCTGTATGTATGTGAATTTAATGCACAACATTGATCATTGTGCATGCATGTGCTGTCCACCTCTGCATCCTTCAGCACAGTTCTTATAACAACACACACACAATTTGAGATAAAACGTCATTGTCTACGGAAGTCACTTTATAATTCTTCCTCCACCTCCATCCTTGCTCTCCACATTCTTTTCTCCTTTTCAGTCTCTTCCCTTATCCTCCGTTTCGTCTCCTGCTTTCTTCTTCTATTATAATCAGCTAGATCTAAGAATTTCTTCCTTTTGTCCTCAAGCTTGTCTACCTTCTCCAAAGTAACTTCCTCTTCCCTCTTCCTTTTTATACTACTCGTTTAGGAGGTATCTTCTCTTCTGGCTCTTCTCTGTCCTTTTTCTCTTCCTCTATTTCCTTCCTTCTTTCCTTTTCACCATTTAATTCAATGGTTAGCCTTTCGACTTTCATTTTGAGCATCTTATTCTCTTCCAGTAGTCGAACCTCCTCCGCTGAGCGAATAAACAAATTTACCGCGTTGCCCATATCTACAACAGACAACGGAACATAATTATGTTATAATAACAAATGTCACTTGGTAACCACAACTAACACAACAAAAGCCCATCTCTTTGTGGTGCCACTCACCAATGAAATGACCACTCACTAAGATCTGCTTGGTAGTAGCCAACAGGCAGAGAAGCAATGCAGAGAGCATGAAATCTCTTCTTATCCTCGGGAAAGGGCAGAAAAGTAGAGGGTACAACGCTGTGACATTTGCAGCCGGACTGACTGACTGACTCATCTGACTCATGACATCCTTTTCTCCTATTCAGTCTCTTCCCTCGTCCTGCGTTTCATTTCCTTCTTTCTTTTTCTATTGTATTCAGCGACATCTATGGATATCTGTCTTTTGTCCTCTATTTTCATAGTAAGATATGTTTAATTTTAGCTGGCGTTGCAGAACTCTTTAGTCACTGCAAAAATCACTTTAAGTTTTGTTTGAACAGTAAATTTCAACTAGTACTAGCCACACCTCCTTTAGAGGAATCGTCTGTAGAGTTGTGAAATGTAAGGATGCTAGTAGCAGTATATGTGAATCAAACAGGGCTATCATTGCGTCACAGCTGAATAGCCTTGGGAGAGTGTCAATTCATGGATTGGGGTTTACCAGTGATTATTCCTGGAAGAGGAACAAGACACCTCCAGAGTATCATGCTCTCCTGTTTACACTCACTTATCTATTGTGATTATAATTATATAGAAATGGAAAATGAAAAAATCGCTTCAGTTACCCTTTAATGTCATAAGACTAACCTTCACCAAACAAGGTGTCACTTTCTGCTAGTATTGCTTTAACCTTGTCTTCAAGATGAAGTTGCTTAGATTTATTTAACGCTTGACACAATCGTTTACAAGTGGCACTTTTCCCTTTCTACTTCCTTAGTCTCAACGAACTATGAAGCAGCCTCAGTTTCAATCAATGTGCATTGTGATGTCTATTGGCTGATCGAAGCCTTCCTAAGCACTGAAGCAACTCACCGTCAACATGGGGTACGCTGAACAATCTGATTGGCTGCTGCATGGAGATATTGGCACCAGCATAATTCCTGCAAATGATGCTGCTGCCATTAGCTATCTCTTCAAATTCCAGTATTCTGCCAGTATCTCTGCAAGTGCCAGTATTCCTGCAAATGTTGCTGCTCACTTGCACTTGTTTCAAGTGGAAGCAACTGCAAGTGAGTGTGTTGTAATTATGTCTTTGTTTGTCAGACAATAAGCAAAAAATAATCAGTGATAACAAGTAAATGCAATACAGTTAGATGTAGAAAGTAGGTTAGTAAACTAATCAGACAGTGCAGTCAGTTGTACATCTTCGTTTTCTATTCTCCGTTCTTTTAGTCTGAAAATTTTAATAGGTGAAATAATGAAGATATTCTCATTTTGATTGACTGCGATTCAAGATGGCAATGATGATTCAAGATCAAGATGCAATTGCTGAAAACAAAATATCGCCTGTATCTTCGCTATTTTAACTGGTTTTAACCGTGCTTGCAAGCAATCCGTTTGAATCACTGCTCAACGTCGCAATCAAAGATCATGTGGCAATTGTCAGAGAGGCATTCCAGATCTTTACTGTTTTGATCTTTTCTTGAATATCAGCCATCTACATGTAGGATTGTTCAGAAAACTTTATGAGCTGAAAGCTCTCTGAGTTAAGTCGATTTCTTCATGATGAGGTGATTCTGTAATTTCACTGGTTGCTTTAATCATTATCTCAAAGCCAGCACCGTACCGAGATTGTACTTCTGCACAGTTAGATATTTGCACAACCTGCTTCCTGGTAAACCCTACTAGTCGAACAGCGAAAGTCTTGTCAGCTAAAATAGTATCGAAGTATCAATGATTCTGTAGTTTTTTTACTGTTCTTGAGTGGAGATAGATTCGTGAGGGTGACCTTCCCTTGATTGGTGGTGGTGACAAAGTGGTGCTGTCCAGCAGAGTTTGATACTTGCTGACTCAGCTTGCTGCTGTATGGTGGTGTCCCTGGATTTTGCGTAGGCTCTTTGAAGCACCTGCTGTACTAGCATCATCACCACTAGTGAAGCTCTGTGGCAGCTTAGATAAAGATGTATACACACTGTACAATAATGTAACGTCATGGCAGCCTCCATACAAGTTTTGGTTGTACCAAGGCTCTAGTACACTAAGGTAATGAAACATACTGGTGACTCTGGGGTTTCTCCTTTTTTGATGTCCTCATACTTGATTTGACTTAAAAAGCTTCTTGACTGTTGCCAATTAGTGCAATCGACGCTTACCATACTGCTGAAATCATTGGGACCAGCTGACAATGGTTCGATAACATCATTATTCCATTATTTACCATTGAAGTAGAAAAGATCTGTCTGAGTACGTGACCTCTCTTGTGGAGGTGAATCACACATCTAGTTAAGATGCACAGAATTTAAGGAGAACAGTGTGGAACCCTGACATACCTTAAGGCCATGATACACTATGCAAGTCTGTTAGTCAGGCAATATAATTAATTAATTAATTAATTAATTACAATTCTGTCTGGCTAAGATACCATTGTATTTAACCAAAATTGGTAAATTGGTATAATTTATGCCTACAAAACTGCTTTGGTAGTCCATCAGCTAGAGAGTTGTCTAAAGATGTTAGCTTTTGTTTACATAGTACACACATAATGCCGCCAGCATTCCATATGTGCACGATTAAATTTCTTTTGCGTTGATGCAGAATCAGATGTACTTGAAGTAAGCAATGTCCAATTGATACGTTCAGGACACTTCAAACCCAAAGATTTGGCAATTTCACGTAATTTGGCAAATTCAGCTGAAATATCTTTCGCTATGCATTGAGCTGAACCATCGGAAACTTCGTTTAAACATAACACAGTTCCATTTACAGCCACCCCATTAATTTTTTTTAAAGACTTAGTCGTGCCATCAGAATTCATGTTTAAGGACTTACTTTCATGAAGGACATAAGCCTTATGTGCCATGCTGATTG
Organism: Haliclona indistincta; assembly: GCA_964017065.1. Lineage (NCBI taxonomy): Eukaryota > Metazoa > Porifera > Demospongiae > Haplosclerida > Chalinidae > Haliclona > Haliclona indistincta. Next base: position 6,064,232 of record OZ024786.1, read on the forward strand.
TCCTCAGCTCCTCGCGCCGCATGTACCCTGCACAACGTTCTTTTGGCAGCTGTAAGCATTCAACATCAAGCGACGGTACAAAACATTCCAAAACTGACTTAATAATGTGGGATACCTTTGCTGGTGGCATTTGTTCTGCAAGAAGGGAATAATATAACTCACGAACTTCATCTCGATAAACATTTCCTTGAAGTTTAGTTTTTGTTAGAAGAACTTCTTCTGGGTCACAAACCACTGGGTCATGCTCCTCTGACAAATCATCCAAATGAAGAAGGTCACTTAGCGTTGCCTCATACCTCTTATCAGCATCGTGTACCTTTTTTACTAGGCGATTTTGACATCTCTCAAGACGAGTCTTATCGACCACTAATTGTTGCAGTGTAGATTCAGATCTGGCCAGCTGAGATTTAGTCTGCTTGATTTCTCTCTTCATCTCCTCGATCTCATGTTGTTGCTGGACTACCACCTGGTCTAAAACTTGAATGTGTTCATTGCAACTGCTAATCTCTGCTTGAAGAACACTTGCCTCGTCGTCCAGTATGCCATATGACATGATAGTGGAATCAGGTAGGTCGGAGTTGACGATTCGCTCTATGAATCTGTATGTATTGCAAGGAGTGCTGTTCCTAGCTTGGAGCTGGCTATCGATCGAAAGGTAAAATCGTCCTATTGCTGTTTTCTGGAGTGATCTAGTTGTGTTCCATTTCTTTAGAAACGTGTGTAGCTTTCTGTAGAAGAGAACTGCTGGGATGCCATGAAGCGACCAATTCTGTACTTCATCTGGAGCTTGAAAAATCTGGCTAAGGAATTCTATTGTCAGGCCATAGTTGTGAGTAAGTTCCATGGGAAACGGCTGAGATTCTAGATGTAGAAAAACTAATATGATCAATTTGTACACGCACTTCACCAATTACAGAAATCCTTGGGGAAACATTTAATTATACACTGTAATGCTAGCTGTCATGCTTGCAGGTTGGATATGTCTACACATACAGTATACCTCAAACCTTGCCCTCAATAATAAATTCAGTGTGAATCTCATTACAATATTAAAGTTCGGTGGTATTATTAGAGAGTTTTAGTTATACATACTAATTTTATTTGCATTAATGTCTCACGATGGTTACCATTATAATATAAAATGAACCCAAATCTTACTAAAACTAAAATCTAGTGGCCGCTAATAATAGTCAGCATAAGGTAGCAACAAACATGTAGGAACATTGTGCATACCTTCAGTTTGAGCAGGACCTGGATTCCTAGTTCGAGGCTTCCATTCCTTACGAAGGTACGGTTCACGGCTAGATTCATCTAGGCTTCCCTTTACAATAGGAGCATTGATCCTGTTAACTGTTTCCAGAAATCGTGCTGGTCTTCCAATTTTGATGTGTAGATATAAGCAAGAAAAATTGGCAGTGAGGATTTCAGCTGTTGAAAGTACATTCCCTGGCTCTGATGCTGATTTCTCAGCTTTCTCCAACAGCTCAATCAGCTCTTTATATGCAGGACTAGTCATTTGCTGGTCTAAATTTAAATAATAATGAATAATTGATGTTGTTGAAAAGTTTTAAATAATTGAAAAGTTTGATGTTGTCTTTATGGACTGGTGTTTATTATGAACATAGAATCAATTATGGCAATTTGTGGTATCCAGTCTAGCACTGTAACAAAAGGAGAAGTGGCACCTTTGTAGCAGCTCTGCAGTTTCTGTGTCCAATTGCTCTTGTTCCCTTTTTGTGGAGTACCATCAACATTTGCCAAAGAATGTGGTAAGACTGAGTACTGTTCTTCACTTTCATCAAATTGTTCACCAGTTTGGTTACACCAAGCTAATCTCTTTCCTAAGCATTTGAGGCTGTCTTTTTGTTCTTTTTGCTTGAGTCATATACCTTTTGGTTATTTTGACAGGTGCCATGGTTAACAGTTGTTTTTTCCTGATTGGAGCATTTATGCTAGGGAGTTGCATGAGGTGGTGAGAGACATAGTTGATGTAACCTGTTTCACCAATGGCACGGGCATTCACCAAGTCATGTGATTGCTCCACTGATGCCTTTACATTCGTGAATGAGTTGAGCACTCCTCCGTTTATCACTATTTCTAAGCTAAAAATGTGATGATCCACTATTAGCTGGAAAACGTTCTCTTCCCATCACTTAGTATGACTTGTGCTATCCCATATTGTTGGTGTTGTTGGCAATGCAGGCAAAGGAAAAAGCTGAGACGTTAATTGTTTTTGTGCCTTTCTTCTATATGAGAAGCAATGAAATTCTTGAACTGGTACTAGAGAAGGCTGTGTAATGGAATGGGCTGCAGCATAACTAGCTGGTAGAAAGTTTCCAGACAGGAGGGTGAAATGGTGGAGGCTATAGAGCAGCTGACTAAATGCTTGCTTACTGATTCTAGGAAAGCCACACTACAAAAACTGATTGTTAATGCAACAAAAATTTTGTGGTATTGATTGATTTATCATTACAAATTCCAGTTTTGTTGCTGTAACTAAAATCATCTCTGTAAGCTTCACTAATGCTTGGTTTGTTATACTCACTAATTTTGTTTGTATTACCTTAGGTTTGTGTCTGAAAAAGCTTTCATCTATCTGCACAGCATGTACTGACCCACCCAAGATAATTGGCTTCTGGAGCAATGTGGTGCTGCATACATATCTTAACCATTAGTACACATCAATAGCCATTCTGTTGGACACATCCACTTCTTCAGCCACATCTCCAACTGGTTACTCTCGGGACCAGAGATATATCAAAAGCATCCACTGCTGCAGTGTGATTCTTGACTTGTGAAAGAAACTTCCATCACGAATGCTCTTCCGAGTTTGCACTGTGGACACATGTTTTGTATTAGTTGCAATGTCAGAGCGTTCTTTCCAACGCCACCAACTGAGAGTAAGAGGCTGATCAGTGACATCATGATCAGTGACATACTGTACTGATCAGTGACATCATGCCTTGGCTGTTCTTGACATCATGCCTTGGCTGGCTGTTCACGCCTTGACAGGATATGATCTCCGCAGCTTAGGGCGACGAGGGCACACTCGGTGTTGATCTGGTCCGGGACAGAGAGAACAGCTTTTCTTTCCGAGAGACTCAGCTCCCGAACCAAGTACTCATTTCAGTGTTTCTACATATCCTGGTCCGGTGGTCACACGATCTAGACTATCATATCAATCTAGACTACTATTTACTCTTGGTATTACATAAAAAACAAGCTTCAATACATGTCTATAAAAATGAAATATTTGATAACAAACTTAAGTTTTTGTTTGTGACTTACCATTAATCCTGCTCGTAAGAGTGATTTTCCAACGACAAATTCCTTGTACCAGTGTACCATAGATGTGTATCAGATTAGTAGTCAGATTGAGATCTGTAATATTCATTCTATGGACCATTACTAGCTCCCATGGAAGATAATCACCACCAAGTGAAACCTGCAGGTGAGCTAACATATAATACTGTATTCTCAATTGTACGTACCCGAGGAATCAGTCCAGGTCCCGTGAAACCAATGTCAGGGAGTCGCTGATGGAGGGAAGTGAGAGAGGAGGAATAGTCATTTCTTATGCCTCCCATAGATTCCATGCTTTGTACAAGCGTGTAGACATTGAGTGGTGCTTCCACACATTGTCAGCAGCATGCCATATTGAACCTGCATGAATTATAAATCACACAGCAAATTAAATCACACAGCAAATTAAAGCTGAACTAACATAGCTGGATACGTTCCCGCGCTTAAACAAACGTGTTGTAATAGTTGATGGGGGTCTATGTCACCTGGTTGAGGGTAATAATAAGGAAGACTGCCTTGTTGCGGAGATCCAAAAACCTCAAGACAGGAGTCGTCACTGGAGACTGGAGTTGTTGATGCTGCACGTTGCCAGGTTGCAGTTGTTGTCAAATTTTTTTTGACTTGCACTTTTTGCGTAGTACCAATGTTGAGAGTCGCTTAACATTATGTTCGTATGTTCTTTTATATAACATCTTTACTAGTCAACAGCCTTGTCTTAGTGATATTAGGATTATGGTGCATCTGAAGTTTCTATAATTTAAAACTCGATAGTTTTACGTTCATTTACCTGACCGAACAATCTTGCTGTTTTGTGCACCACTGGTAGCAGTGCCATATTTGATGAAATAAACCAAGACTCTGTGCTATTACAAGCGACATTTAGTAGGCTAATACAGTGTAATTATTGCCTATTTTGAACCAAGGTTTTTACATCAGTTCGATTTTATGAAGCTTACTTGAGAATTAGACGTCCATAATGTTCAATGTATTGAAATTTGAGAGGTACAGTCTCGTTGGAATAGAGTTAGTTTGGTCACCTCTTGTCACACGAACTCTCCAATCATCCATGGTTCATCCATGCTTTATTCTGACCAACACAGTTGTCAGCATGCAGCTGGACCTGGGTGAAGGAGATTGTAGGGGTAGTGCACCTGCTGGGCAAAATCAAATGAATAATGGATCTTCTAAAGACATTTCCCAGCAGGTACTGGTGTTAGTAGGGCTTTGACAGTGTCCTTGCAGTCTTTAACAGCTGTGCGATATTGTAAACCTCAACACTGTACTACCAGTCGCCATAAGCCGCTGGCATGCAGCAATGCATGGTCAGTTTGTCTTAGAGTCTATCAATGAAATTGATCCAGTCCGCCGATCTCCTCCTCTTCAAATGGATGCTTGTAAACCTCGCGATTGCACTGTGCGATCAATATGAAAAAAAATGCAAAGGAGAGAGACAGAGTGAAGAGACTAAACGATCTACCTCTACTTATAGTAAACATATTATGATGTAGTTATGAAAGTACTTTATATTTCTTTGTTGGTTGAGGTATGGAAATTTGGTGATATTCGCCCTCCCACCTCTCGTCTATTCCCCCAGTATCCCTTCTCTCAATATGAGCTCAAATTCAATGACCATCTGTAAAATAGTTAACATAATTGGAAATAATTAACATAATTGGAAGCATAACACTCTTAAAGTCTTCACTTAAGAATGTTGCCTAATCTTCTGGTGCAACTTCATAGTGGATCAATTGAATGGCAGTTGGCAAGGAACTTGAAATTGAGCTAGAAGGCAATACTCACGGAATAGAATTCACACAATATTTGCAGTTCATCGATATACAATATCTCTGGTGAAGAAGCAACGGTATGTGCCTTCTTCGGTTGTCTGAGTAGAGAACTATTTTTAATTCAGTTGCTAACTTCTTCTGAATGTCCGTCAGCAAGAGCAGTCGATGTCTTTTTGTGCAGCTGGTATTCTGCATAGTGTGCAAAGCTACCTCAGCTGATTCATCAAGCAAACATTCATCCGGCATGTCTTCACTATCGTACTCCCAAAGTAATGCATTTGTATCAGACATAATATCTGACTGTATAATACACATAGCAATTGAAATAGGATGCATGATCTATACTGATCTGGCTGCTGCTGACTAGTGCCTTCCAAACACTCCTTCACCAATGATGTGAGGCAGAATGTTCAGCATGATTGGTGCAATCGTCTTTGTTAGAGGTGCAAGAGATGTACAAGCAGAAGGGTAGCGAGAGCTTCGTGTTGCCTGTTGTTTACCAAGAAGAATATTTGAGAGTGTCTAATGCTCTCCTGTTGTTTCATCAAACTTTCTTCGAGTTAATTATGATAATCATCATGATTTACAATAAGAAATTATAATAAAAATAGGTTCACTTACAAGTTGCTGAATCTTGCTGAAAATTTTAGACCCTCTGCCATGTATTTCTTTCTAGGTCAGTTTTTGAATTGTTTTAGAAGACTCTGATAGACAGGAAGTAGGACTATAGCTTCATCTGACTCTTCTACAGCTCTTCTACAGTGTTCTAATGTTTGTGTGGCATCATCGTTTGATTCTTCCACAGCTCATTGTTGCCTTTCAAGGAACGATTTAGCAATCTGTATAGATGTGCTATTATACATACAAGCTTCATCATAACATAACCTGCTTTGGTGCATCCCTCGTGCCACAATACTGATTTTTCAGCCATCCATTACAGTTTTCGAAAGGAAATGTAGAATGAGCCCACAGGGACCTAACTGCCTCACAGACTCAGCAAAATGGCGCAGAATATGAACATTGGCAGTACAATGGCGTTTACCTGAAGATAATAATTATTATCATATTATTATATTATATTGTCGGTTATTCACTTCCACAGAGAATAACCGCTGCAGTCAATAGACTATCTTTTTCATAACACAGCTTATGGCTCAGTGAAGAAATGGTCTAGCCATGAATGGTGCTTCGGCCAGAATGGAGTGATGTCTTCATTCTCTCTCACGAAGGTGCACTTCAAGAATTAATTTCGTTATTGTGCTGGGAGTGTCATACCAGTACAGCCAGGTGTGATGAATATTGTAAGTGGTCTTTTCCCATTACTGTTGGGGATTTTCATGGCCATCATAATTTTAGTGGCCAGGTAAGCTTTTTAATAGTACTGCTCTGGTGTGGGGATTGATCATTGTCAGGAATTTTGTCACCGATAAGCAGAGGTAGATACCACGCAAGGCACCAAGTTTGTGACGCTACATAAACAATTGTTATTGATTGTCAATAAACATACATCAGTGCGAGTTTTCTGCTACATCAGTCGTAATACTAGTCTAATTACTGTCAAGAATCATCACAGGCTACATGCATACATAAATGCACTGACATAATTATTAAGTCAGTTGTCACATTGATCCAGTTGGTTCTGTTTGTCAGTCATTATGGAGAGGACGGTCTTGTCTGTCTTAGATACTAGTGTGAATCACGTTCACCTATTGCGAACACGGCTAGTGTTCTTATAGAGGTCATGGACTCAGAAGGCACCTTACTTTGAATTAGCGATGGGTACATGTGTTAAGCTGAAAATTCAACTTGTAAAATTGACTATCATTTTACACTTTCAGATGCTTGTGACAAGGTTCTGCTGTAGTGTTGGCTAATACATAACCAGCTACTTAGTTGATGAGCAAACTATCTTTCCAGTACAGTTACTATAGTTTTAGATACTGAGTTGATGTGACTGTATTCTATTGTTGACAGCATTCTAAAATTAATATTAACATTAATGTTATTATTTTATTATTAGTAAGTGTTAGTCTAAGTTCTTGAAAGTCCTCTATTCATTGGCTCTCTCTTCGCTTAGAGCAAGAGGAGCATCTTCTCCCCAGATATATTGCCAATCCAAATCAAATGGTGAGGTGCAAAGTTTAAGTAACTTAACACTGAATCATACCTTCGAACCAGCACTCTAGCTCCTCCTGCTCTTCCGGCACATTTATATCTAAGTGGAAAGACAGTAAAACCTATGCATTAGAATACATGATTTTCTTACTGTCTTCTGTCATCATCATCGAACGCTGCTTCTTTGCTGATGGCATGTCTCTGGGCACCGACTGGAGAGGGTACTGTCTGTCAAATCCAATCCTAAAACCCTCTGCTGTCCCCGACAGAATATAGCTGCTGAACCGCCTATCAGGATGCGGTTCCAGAGCTTGTCTCCATGCTTTCAATACCAGCGGAGTGGATATCTTCTGGATACACAGGGGGAGCGGAACTACCCTTGCCACATCAGGTCTGCAAGCCTACAGCGCAATGAGATCTTGCATGTAGGTGTATCCGCCGCTGGCAGAACCTACAGGGAGTATAGCAGCATTCCATCAGGAATTGAAGCACCCAAGTCAAACTAGCTATGTCACCTCAAATTATAACCTTACATGTACACAAACCAGGCTATACACAATTGCAACGGACAATAATAATTATTATCATAACTACCCATCCTACAACAGGTGATTGGTCACACCAAAGTGGAACACCTGGTCTACTATACATATAATATTGCTAACACCTCATACAGGTGACTGTTCACACTCTATGGAGTCTCTACTCCTAAGCAACAAGCAACTCCCACATCAGTCATAAGATTGTTAAGGGTGCAGGCCCTAACAACCATTAACTTATTCAGGAATGTACAAGTTGGACATTGTTACAACACCACAAATGATATTCACTGTTTGTACAAGCACATTAAAAATAAGAATAATTGACAGTAGCCAGCCAAGATCACGAAAAATACATTCCTCAATAAAACTCTGTCTGTGGCTTTCAGAATAGACCCAAACTTGGATATATGACTATTAGCGACCAGATAAAGACAGTAACAGAGAGTTTTTGTTAATAAACTCTCTGAGTAGGAAAACCGCGAGGTAAGCAGCTCAAAATCGCACTTTCAAGCACAATACACGAAAAAGCTCTCTGTTACTGTCTTCGCCTTGTTGAAGTACGTATATATGCACAATCTTAAGTTCTACTGCCTGAGTGAACGAAATTTTTATTAGCCTAAGCGTTGTATCTAGCCGCGCCCGTCACGTTTCGGTCTGGCACTTTCAGTGCTCATAGTTTGCCATGTGCACAGCCTTCGCCAGTCTTGTAGCATAGGTCTTTGGTTTCTTGGAATATCAGGAGTAGTTTCTGAGATACAGTCCCCTAGCAACCAGCCAAAAATACATGCGTGGGCGTGACACTGCACCCTTAATGAAGATAATGTGCAACACTTAATAACAGCATTATTAATAATGAATACTATAACGTCAATACATAATCTGACTGAGTACAATACGATGACTACCACTCAGCGCCAGAGTAATAATTGTATAACATAATATCACAGCCAAGGAGTCCCTAGTCTATACATATCACTGACGGCCCTTATTGTTGGCTGGCCCAGGGTATCTATCCCTCTGCTTCACTGCAGGACACTTTGTGACTGGTTGGGGCTTGTTGCAACCCATGCAAAGGTGTAAGAACTTGCAAGGGCGATGGTTGCAACTTCCCTCATTCAACTTCTTACACACCTATACCTCAGCGCAGAGCTGGAGTGCTTGCTGTTCGGGAGGAGGGAAGGCTGGATTATTTTCTTCTATTAAATTTCTAAGTGAATTAATTTTTTAGCCTTAGAAAACAGCTATCAGTGCAGTACACTCAGATTATGTAGAGATTTCCCTAGAAGTCCCTTCAAGGGTGACATTGTGCTTAGTGATGACCTCGATGTCCAGGGTGAACTGCATTGCAAGTTAACGCATCTCCTCTTTGATCTCCTAATAATCCCTGTGAATAGTAACAGGAAAGGAGAGGGAATCAGGTACTTGCTCTTCTAGCTCATCGATTAATTTCAGCCTCAGACTTTTCACAGTCTTGCATTGTCTCTGTTCCTATTGAGAGAGAATAATCTATTAACACAATATTATGATATATCTTTTGATGGCCACTGAGCATAGCCAGATTAACAAATTTCGTATCCATAAACAGGATGTACCAACCTACGGAGTTCCCTGACGAAATGCTGCTTCATTTTCTTTTTCCAACCGCGCACTTTCAGTCTTAGTTTCCCGCCATGCTTGGACTCTTTACTCAGGCTTTTCTCAGCAGGACCGGTTTGGCTCTTGGAGAGCTTGTCGGGCCTCAGGAGAGCAGCCCCGAAACTCTCCCTTGGTTTTACTACTTCGCTTTTCGAGGCCCACTATCCTCCTATATCTAGCAGTAAGAGAATGCTTCGTTGGAGTCATCCCCGGAAACTTCTTACGCCAGATTTCAACCCACCGGTCCCTGTAGCCCTTCGGGTAAGGTTCTCGACTTTCTGCCCTCGTACTCAGTATCTCGTCATCCAAGTGAAGCTTCTCCCAAGGGATCCGCTTCCCACTGCCGGCGCGTCCGCCGCTTCGCCTAATCCTCTTTAACGTCCAGGCGCTGGAAAGTCGCACTGAAAGGACTGGGATCAGGAGCGGTGGAAATCGCCAGGCTAGTCATCCCTGTGACACTGTCCAGGGTACTGGTTTTCTTGACTCCACCGATACTCTCTGGGACGACTTAGGGTTTTTCAACCTGCGATCTCAGAGTAGCCCTTTCATTTTTTACTGCACCTCGTGGGTGTAGGGCGCGCAGTCGCCGTCCCAGTTTCTGGGATAAGCTGAACCAAAATAACAAATGTTCAACCATGTTTAACCTGTTTCACCAATGGCACGGGCATTCACCAAGTCATGTGATTGCTCCACTGATGCCTTCATTCATGAATGAGTTGAGCAATCCTCTCTTTAACATTATTTCTAAGCTAAACATGTGATGATCCACTAATAGTAGCTGGAAGACGTTCTCTTCCCATCGCTTAGTATGACTTGTGTTATCCCATATTGTTGGTGTTGTTGGCAATGCAGGCAAAGGAAAAAGCTGATATGTCAATTGTTTTTGTGCCTTTATTCTATGAGAAGCAATGAAATTCTTGAACTGGTACTAGAGAAGGCTGTGTAATGGAATGGGCTGCAGCATAACTAGCTGGTAGAAAGTTTCCAGACAGGAGGATGAAATGGTAGAGGATATAGAGCATCTGACTAAATGCTTGCTTACTGATTCCAGGAAAGCCACACTACAAAAACTGATTGTTAATACAACAAAAATTTGTTTATTGATTGATTTATCATTACAAATTCCAGTTTTGTTGCAGTAACTAAAATCATATCTGTAAGCTTCACTAACGCTTTTTTGTTACTGATGCTAATTATTTATGTGTGAAAGAAATAAAGGTAGAATACTGGTTCAAAGTTTATACTGAAAATAAACATGAATGAGTACAGAGTGTGTATAGAGCAAATAGTCTGAGTCTATTCCTCAGTTTCAGTTGGTTTTGCAGAGTCACTCGATATCTGTTGGAATATATTGCTGCTACATGATATGAGATAAGAGTTATAAGAGTAATTATAATATAAGAGTTATAAGAGTTCACCTCTGTGTTGATATAAGAGTTCGCCTCTGTGTTGATGATTTTCCTATTCTAATCATTTTCTCAATAAACTCACAAAAATCAACGGTATTCTTATGATAAGTAAGGTTGAATACGTGATGAGCAGCAAGACAATGGATAATACACAGCCAAAAACTTGGCGTCGAATCCGGAGTGATACGGCATCGATTCGATTATTTATTCATTGTCGTTTCAGCTGTTTGAGTAACGACATTTGTTGTAATACATGCTGTATTTGATGCCGAATCATTCTTGAATCAATAAGGATATGACATCGATCCGAGAACTGCTTTACTCTCATGTAGCAACAGTGAAATAATTGCTGATTCAGCCACGATACAGCATTGTATCTGTTCTGTCTGGGCCTGCCCATATAGCTGCCGTAACTTTCTTCCTATATTGACGACGTGGCATGTAAACTAAACTAATTCCCACCATTCACATGGCCTCCCAATGTGGACAGTTCACTTTTATTTACAAAATAGATAATTGGTGTTACAAAACAATAATAAGAAACGCAGACAATTGATCAACTAGGGGGTATTTAATTATGAACTACGGATTTTCTCTCTATGGTTTGTGGTTGTAACTGATCCGAAAATGTACAAGTACTGGTGCACTCGTGCATAATAGTTACAGCAGAAGCAACACACATTACTCTAATAAGTTTGATTGTGTACGCACGAAGCAAGAGTGGGCAGTTGTACTCACTACTGACAGAAAGAAGTTCCAATGGACGCACAAAGCAATACTTGTTGCCAGCACTGGTCTGTACACAAGCCACCACTTCACCGTACAGTTTCTGCAGCATAAAAGGTAATGATACACTGTAAGTTGAGAGTTCTAGGTGTTCTGACCTCAGTGCCATCCTCAGAATAGCTGACATAATTCCCAACATCTACTGATTTGCAATTCTTGGCGATAAAGGAGTCATAAACTTGTAACTTTTGTTGATCTTGTAATTCACCAATATTAATAGAAAAACTTGAAGTAGTTAGAGTAGAGAGAGGTACTGTGCCTATTCCATCTAACTGTATAGCTAAGTCTTTCAAGAGAACAGTTCCCCTGCTCTGTAATGAGTATTGTAGTAGTTTCATATGCATTGAATTATTCATCATGGCAAATGGTTGATAGATCCGCTTATAGCTGAAAAGAGTCTGCATAGGTATTGAATTAAAAAAATGCTGCACAGGTACAGAATGGTACAGCCGGACAAGGTCTTCCCCACACCTGCAATAGGAAGCATGTCAATATGAAGGTAAAGTACATTAACTCTGATTGTGTATGTTAGTAAATATAATATAATATATAATAGTAAATATAAGTTGCCAATAATATATGCATCTATTGTAAAAGTACATAAAGTGTATCATTATAAAACATCAATCAGAATGGGAGACAGTGGATTAATACTGTTCTGAAGATGAAGAGCATTTTTGTTTGTGTGATGAATTAAGACCATGAATGAGTAACAGAACATCAGCGTGCACGACGACCCAGTACCATCCCAATAAGGTAATATTATTGTATGCCAATAATGGCAGAATCCGTAAGTCTACCATTAAAAAAATTAACATTGACCAATTCTGGTGATAACAACGTTATAACCATCCATCAATTCGTGCCACATGTTTCTCCCATGGATACACCTCCACATGATGCTTAATATAATGTATCACCTGCCACTTCATTCATTTGTTGTTGGTACTTCGTAAGAGGTTTACATTACTTTCCAAATATGCATGCTGCTAGGCGTACTTCTTGTTAATTCTTTAAATTGACTTAACAAGTTTGGTAGTTATAATTGTAATGAAAACTTCAAGATGACAATCCTATTATGACAAGTTGTGAAGTTATCTTTTCAGTTTGTACAGCATATAATACAGAGTGCACTAACGTCACCTCGTGCACTAATGTGTGAAGTGTTTGATCATCCTCCAATGTGTGAATAAGATAACAATGCCTTCACACATTAGTGCACGAGGTGACGCTCTACGGTCTACGCTTTACTATTGCAAGAAGCAGGAAACCGCTGTAGAGCACCAGCAGGCTGACTCACAGGAGAGAGAACTGAACTGGAATCTGTGAGGCTCGAAAGAGCATTGTAGTTATAGAGTGAACTGGTCTACTAGTTTGTTGTGCGTCAGGCGCCGTAGCCAGACCAGAGGCAATGCGGAGCTTTAATTTATTAGGCACCTTTTTCGTCTGTGACACAGATGAACAAAACATAGATCGTCATCGAATCTACTTGCTCACGTTCTAGTGTTGTCTTGTCCATTCATCAATTAGATCGTTCAGGCCAAAGTGCTTCTTGTTGAAATCATTTTCAAGGGTTTGTAGCTTGCTCAATAGTTGACGTGCAGGATCTGCGATGCGAAGTGGACCAGTAGTGCTCTCTAGCTCAGTGATGCGATTGTCCAGTTTGGTGACTGATCGACGAACGACTCCTCTCCTCTTTCAAAGATGAAGTAGACTGACCAGTGATGCTCTGGCTCTGTCGGCATCTGGTTCGAAGGACCAATTGATGTAGGAGCCAGTTACAATGTCTTGGTCTGTATTTGGGAACGATTGCATATTACCAGATTCCATCAAAAATTCCTCTTCATAGTCAGATAGGCAGTCGGTTCCATTTGTTAAATGGATGCATTCTAGCTGAGCATCTCGGTTTGACCGAGCTAAGTGCAATACAAGCAACTCCACATGCTATGCATACCACCCGGACGAAGCAGCTATTCTTAACAACAAAGCCAGTAGAATGTGTAAAAAATAAATTTTTGGAATGAAAATTGCAATTTTCTTTCACCTTTCGACCAATAATAATGCTCCCTTAATTGAACTAACATTAAGACCAGCTTGCACTGACAAATTTAGGGTATGGCCAGCACATGGCATATGAGCAAGACCTAAGTCCTCCGCCACTGCTTTTGTTATATTGCTGGCATTGTCGGTAGTAAAAGCAGACACTCAAGTGTCAAGATCGAAGCACCATTCAACTGCGCATGACCGAACAGCCTGAGAGATGCTTGCATGGTCATGAGTACCAGGCATATGGTGACAGTAGAGTGTTTTGCTTACCATAATTAATTTGGGAGAAAGGAAATGAGCAGTAAGTGAAAAAAGCCATTGCCAGCACGAGACGTCCACATATCCATTGTCAAGCATAGTGATTCTTGTTGGCTAATCAAACCACGCACATCTCTCCTTGTGCTGATGTTGTTACATCTGATCACCTCCATGACTGTTCATGTCACACAAACAATGACAAAATCAAGCTAGGTCTCACATTCTACAGACACCAGTTGCAGCTGGTTTGTCATTGTTTTCCGCTATAATTCTACTAACCTCTGAGAGACAGCTCAACTGGATAGTGGTGACTGACTGATAGTGGTCACTGACTGAGTCTAGAGAGAGAGAGGGTTACTATATCTCTGTGTGTCTGTTCTAGTGTCAGGTTGAGCTCAGTATCGTAAAAAAAAAACTGTAATTGTTTCTTTAGCTGTTCATGTCATGACTGTTCACTCGACATGTCACTGAGTAGAGAGGCTGGGCTACTTCCATCAGATTCAGAAAGCCGAGTCCGTCAACAATGTTAACAGGCTGTAGGTCGGTCACTATAAATTATGCGACAGCATCCGTTACTTACTTTGCCTGCAAGCTGCTACTTGCAAACATGTTTTTCATTTACATAATAGGCAGTGCAGCACAGATAAAACTGCATGATTGATTGACTGTGCGAACAGCAAGCTGCAGTAGCTGCTGTACTGCATTCACACCGAAACCTTGGAAAGGTGTTCGAAACCTTGGAAAGGTGTTCGAGGCTGGAACCGAACTGAAACCTGAAACTCACAACCCTGATGGTCGCGATTAACTGTCGCCTGTCAGCTGCCACGTGTACTCGCTCTGTAGGCGGAGCTCACAGGCATGCGCATTGCGTGGGCGAGCTAAACATTGGCAACATCAACATCATTAATATATTGATTTTGTTTGAAACTCCATTTAGGTATTCATCCAGAGTAACAGAGTTTTCTGCGAAATGATGTTTCTGTACTAGTTCCTTGATCTTTCTATAAGTGGTGATAGCTTGAACTGACATTTTGGAAGCTCTTGCACCAGCACCCAGCCTTACCTAAATAATTTATGTGGCTTTTTGCTCCTTGTTTATTTCATCAAAATCAAATCAGATGTTAGATCTTAGCAACTAGATTTTTAAGTCGCTTGTGCCACCCCTCTAAGTGATTTTTTGTCCTGTATTCTTGATTTTCATGCATATTCCATATCTGCACAGGAAAGTTCCATACCAGCCAAGTACTTTCAAAGTAATGCACAAATGCTAAGCCAGCTGTTTAGGCAAAACATCGCATGGCTTCTTTATTGTTTCTTGTATGCCATCTCTAGTCCTAATTCCTGTAATTTCCGCATTATAGCTTATGAGAAGTTAAATTAGCAACGCAACCCTTGAAGTTAGACAATTGGAAACTTAAGTCAACTGCTTGCTTAATGACCAGCTCCCATGAATGTGATAATCTTGTAGGTAGTTGCTACGCATGTTCGGGCTATATTGCTTAGTATCTTAAACGTAGTTCACTGAGGTGATGGCAACGATGAAGTGTTTGTTGGGTCGGGTTCAAGACGAGCTGCCTTGAGTCTGTCAAGTGTAATCGTCTCAGTCTTGCCTTTGACTTCGACTTTGTAGTATTTGGGAAATCGTTGGACAACCTTGTAGGGACCATTGTATGGTTGCTGAAGAGGTGTAAGGACGCGATCTTGTCTTATGAACACGTGGGTACAAGTTGATAGTTCATCCGGAGCGTGAGTGTCTCTGGCTGTTTGTTTTCGTACTGGTGTGGGTTTGAGTTTGGACATGAGGAGCTTAAGTTGAGAAACATAATCGGCGGGGTCTGCCAGTTCAACAGCTAGTGTGGGGCTGAAGAATTCTCCCTGAAGCCGAAGGGTGGTGCCATACACCAACTCTGCAGTGCAGCATTGAAAATCTGTCTTAAAGGAGGAACGAATACCTAACAAAATGAGAGGAAGAGCTTCTGACCATTTGTTAGGATCGGGTAGTGCTTTCAGTGAGGACTTAAGTTGCCTATGCAACCTCTCCACCATTCCGTTAGCACTAGGATGGTAAGCTGTTGTTCTGCAGCGTTTAGATCCGAGAAGTTGCATGAGTGATGCCCACAGAGAAGACTCAAATTGACGCCCACGGTCTGTTGTGATGATTGATGGAGTGCCAAATCTAGAGATCCACCCTCCCACGAATGCTTTAGCTACTGTGTCAGCGGTGATACGGGCGAGTGGGAAAGCTTCAGGCCAACGCGTGTAACGGTCGACACATGTCAGTGGATAACTGTAACCGCCTGAGCTAGGGAGAGGTCCGACGATGTCAATGTGGACATGGTCGAAGCGAGCATCTGGTTGGAGAAAGTTGAGAGAGGAGTTTTGGTGTGACGTTGGACTTTGGAACGTTGGCACTGTTGACAGGTCCTTGCCCATAGTGTGACATTCTTATTGATATCAGGCCACACATATCGAGCTGTCATGAGGCGGCGTGTTGCTCGGATACCAGGGTGTGAGAGGGAATGAAGAGCATCAAATAGTATGCGTCTGAACTTGGTAGGGATGAATGGGCGGGGAACTCCTGTAGACATGTCGCATAGTATGGTTTCTGAAGAATTGGATAGAGGGATTGGTTGAAGTTTTAAAGAAGATGGTGTAGACGAAGACCGAAGTTGCTTGAGTTCATTGTCTGTGAGCTGAGCCTTTGTGATCTCATGGAAATCGACAACCGGAGGTGCTGTGGTGGTATTGTTGATCCTGGAAAGGGCATCTGCTGCTGTGTTGTCTCCTCCTTTAATGTAGCGAATGTCGGAAGTAAACTGAGAAATGAAGTCAAGGTGACGGATTTGACGTGGTGAATGGTTGTCAGGTTTGGAGGACAGAGCATGTGTGAGATGTTTGTGCTCAGTCAGGATGTGGAAATTGCGACCTTCTATGAAGTGACGGAAATGTTTGATGGCCAGATAAATCGCCAGCAACTCTATGTCGAAAGCGCTGTATCTGGTCTCTTGTGGCTTTAGTTGTTTGGAGAAGTAGGCTATTGGGTGCCATTCACAGTTGATGAGTTGTTGGAGTACCGCACCAACTGCAACATCTGAAGCATCAGTCATTATGTTGGTTGGAGTGTCAGTTTTGGGATGAACCAGGAGAGTTGCCTGAGCCAACATTTCTTTGATAGATTGGGAAAGCAGAATCAGTTTGGTCTGTCCAGTTGATTGTTTTGTTACACCACAGACAGTTGTGCCTCCCTATACATGTACATATGATGTGATATTAACTTAAGTTTAGCTTTGTCTATGTAACTATGCATTCTCTAAGTACCTCCATGGCATTCCCTGTAGCTCCCTGATGTGAGTCTGGTACTGCTCCAGAGCAGTATGAAGGTTTACCACACTGTCACCTGCCATGTACATGGCCACCAATGTTGTGTTCTTAATGGAGTTGGGGTGTAGAGTGTTTACGACCTGTAGGTTTAGCTTGAAGCTACCATGCCCTTTGTCGCTGCCCAACTTCGCCCATACTTCATCAGATGGAATAGCACCATCATGCCATGTCAGTCCGGCTGGTGATCTGTTTATGATAGATTGTATGATGTTTGTTGTATATAATAATTATTGTGTTCATTATACACTTGATGTTGTTCTAGCCATCAGCAACCTTTGCTATCAGGTTAGGAACGTAGACAAAAGGCGTCTCACGAAACTGATCTGGTCCACCTTTGCCAGATGAAAATGCAAAAGGCGTCATCTCTGCATTGAGGTTAGCATCACCACCGATTGTCTCCTTTGCTAGTGCCCTCTGCTTGTTCTCACTGGCTAGGGAGACATTGAACAGCTTTAGCCACCTGCGTGTGCGTGTCGGAATCCTTACAGTATTGTCCTCACTCTCTGCTAAGAGACGTCTGACCATCCATCTGTTCCATTCTTCTGGTTTATTGAAGGAAAATGGCTCTGGAGGGGACAATCCGAGTGCTGGTTTTGCCATCGTGACTTGCTGTTAGATTGTTGAGAGTGTAGTAGTTCAAAAAGCAGAGGTTCAGTGAGGACAGAAGGACTTGTCGTGCTGACAGGAGTCGAGACCAATCTTGAGAGTGAGAGAGCTTTGCCGTCGATGGTATTGCTCCGGGAGAGCCGAGAGACTTTGTCTTCGAAAATAGCGAGGTTACTCCGGGAGAGCCGAGAGATTTTGTCTTCAAAAATAGTGGGGTTACTCCGGGAGAGCCGAGAGATTTTGTTTTCGATAATAGTGAGGTTACTCCGGGAGAGCCGAGAGCACCGCTGCCACCATGTCGCGTTCGAGGGTTCGGTACATAACTGAACTAGACTCGGTAACATAATAGTGATCTTTTATTCACAATAAGTACAGCATTTAAATCCTACAGTCCATCTAGCAATGGTGGGACATGGCAGAGTAATTAACACATAATACAATAACATAACACTACACACTGCTCTCACTATATCTGCCTCTATTTTTGCTTGCCTTCTTTTTGCCAGCAGGCATGGCAGTACCCTCAATATGCTTGCATACATAATGGATGCTTGATTTAGTAAACCTGTTTTGTTCTATACTTACAGTGCAATCAGCAATGATGTGTTCTGTCCAGTTGAAAAGAGTGATAGAGTGCCTGTACAGGACCCCTTTGGACACAGCAGCCTTCTTTTTTCGGGTAGCGGCACAACAGGAGTTGCAGAAGTATGCCGGATGGATAGCGGGAGAGTCTAGCTTTACCACCAACCCAAAAGTGGTTTCCAGTGCCTCCTGATAACTCAGACAACTATACTTTGGATTCCTCCTCCTTGATCTTTCTAATCTTCCCCCACACACTCTGCAGTGTGCACTGAGCTGGTGCATTTCTGCCATTCTCTTACCTACAATCACCAAATTTGATAAGCCGTTGCATTACTCGTTACAAAAAAGGTTACACTTCCATTTGTTTATCAATCTCTTTAGTAATGCTTACTTTAGCAGCAGGTCAATGATATTCACTGTGATCTAAGTACACTTCAGCTCAATCAGCTCCTCAAGTACCAGAGCACAACAAATCTTCATGATTGTGATTGCAGCTGTGTTGTTTTTGTGCATGCCCAGTAGTGTATGAATGGTGTTATGGGTGCACACTACCGCTAGTACTAGTTGTAGTGGTTGTATGAAGTGGCTAATGGACAATTTTAAGTAATAAGGTAACCAAGTAGCGTGCAGTAGCAACCGCTAGACACTGGTTGTTCTTGTGTGCGCACGCGGCTAGATTAAAGCAACACCGTAATAAATTTTCATTGTTTTAATTACAGACTAAATGTCCACAAAAAAAAACAGCCGTGAACTGCAGGCATTTTTCACATTCGATCCACATAACCTTTTTCGTATTATTTGATGCCGCAGACCATTGGTTGACACACCTCTTTGTTTACTGCTGACTGTAGCAGTTTAACAAGTTGTTCTAAAAGAAACTAGAATTCTACATTGTCACATAAGTAACATCTGATACACTATCACCCAATCAGAACTTTCAGACATAAATAATGCCAACAGGGAAGTACCATATGATTATGATAATTAATGTCTTTCAGTAAAAGGCACATTCTTTATTGCTAAAAGATAAAGATAATAACAAAATAGCAAACCTGGTGTCCGCCAAGACAGCTGGTGCTGGTTGATGCACCCATCCTCCCCTTCGCTCTCTTCAGTTATATAGTTATGGTCTATGGGGTAGTGACCGAGCCCACCTGTGAAAGCTTCACTGAACAGCCGAGTATTGGTCAATTACCAGTCCAAGGACCTGTTGACTAGTGCCTCACGGCGATACATAGGTGCCAACTTTTCAGGAGCTACTTGAGGGACAATCAATTCACTTAATAATATTATTAATTATTATTATTATTATTCAATATAATCACGTGAATGTTATTACTTAATAATCATAATTAATACTATTCCTTTGAAGTCTCTTGTCCAACTTTCCACAAAGTGGCACAGTCTCTTAGATTTCTTCTTTGGAGTAGAGTTTGCAGCTTCTGCCTGCTGATGAGCCATGATTACTACCAGTTTATTTGCAATTCATGAACACGTTGTCACGCGTTGTGATAAACATTGCATTAATTATTTTTGAATAAAAACAATTACATCATTCTTAATAATAGTTATTAGTAGATGTATTAATAGTTATTAGTAGATGTATTCTAATTATAGCTCATGAAAGTCGTCTCGAGCAGATTTGTGTTGGACAGCCATGACCCATCCGGCTTTCCGGGACAAAGGTAGCAATCTGTATCTTCCGTGCGGGACACGGGACAGGGTCTGTAAATCAGGGACTGTCCCGGACATTTCGGGACGGTTGGCAGCTATGGCGATAGCACCTGTCGTACGAAACCCAGACGTATATTTTCTCTCAGCTTTCACAATGGAGCACATGCAAGCCCAAAACTCGGGCACCTTCTCAGGGTATCTGGTCGACAGTATTGCCGCCATTATGGAAAACTTCTTAACCCACCGAGGAATGTCCTTGACTGGACCTCGCGGAGGAGGATGACCTGGGGCTGATGGAATTGGGTCGTCAGACGAGATTTCCGACATCTCAACGAATTCCAGGTCGAGGATATTCTTTGCCACCTTCACTGGCACCAGCGCTATGGGATTTTAAGGCCCTTTAGCATGAAAGTGCTCCGGGTCGACTCGAGGATTGTCCGCCGCGCCCTGGGTTGCTACATCTGCCAGGATATTGAGGGAGTTGGGGGATTTCTCGCCGAAGACAGGGACGGACTTGGCAGATTGGGAAGAGAAGAGGCAGATTGAAGAGGCAGATTGCGAGGACCAATTTATGTCGGGACAATTAAAATCACCAGTCAGAATAATATCATTATGCGTTGGGAGAGCACTTATAGCTTCTATTACAAAGAATTCATAGGCCTCAGAGGGAGACGGAGGGAGGTACATACAAGCAATAGTAAATTTTTGCTGAGCTGAAACATTGACTACTAACAATTCAAGATCATTGTGAGAATATAACAAGTTGGAATGGATTGAATTAGCCACGATAATTGCCACACCACCGCCTCTTGATTGTATAATTAGGTGGAATAATGTCTTGATCAGAGAAGTTATTGTTTAGCCAGGTTTCAGTAATACATAGAATATGAAAAGGCGAGAACAAAATTAGCGATTTGATGAAACCCAGCTTAGAATTAATGCTACGTGCATTCCAGACACCAACAGTAACAGAATCTTGTTGGGAAACAGGAGAATTAGTTAATACCGCGTTCACACTACGCGCTAGAACGGAACTGAACCGGGCCGGCCCGGTTGCAAATCTCTGACAGTATGAACGCAACTGAACTGAGCTACAACTGAACTGAACTGCACCATCGCGACACACCAACCATAGGTGGGCCGCTTCCAGCACGGTTCGGTTGTGTCAGAGCTTTGATCATAAAGTGTGGCACGGTTCGGTTCGGCCCGGTTCCAACATGCAGTGTGAACGGGGTATAACAGGGATGGGTGAATTGAGACCTCTTGTCATATAGAAGTTGTAGGAGGACAGGAACGTGTGAAGAAATGAGATCATCAGGGGTCGAGGACGGACAGAAAGTTCCATTTGTAACCTTTCCAAATAGCTGATTGTTAACATCTAAAGTTGAGTTACGGATTTTAATGGAGTTTCGATTCCGTCCTGACTGGATCAGCTTCCATCTTTCATGAAGCAAAATTGCATTGATTTTGCGGTCATTGGGTGATAGATCAGGCCTGATGGAAACAGGGGCTTAGAGCGACGAGAATGTGAAAGAATATTGCTGACGTCCCCAGTTGAATAATCGGCTAATAAGAACCAATATCATGGTAAAAACAAACATACGAGTGTAATGGCAGTCGCGGGGTTACTGGCAGTCCTTCCACAATTAATGACTGTATACCGTCACCGACGTCATTGGTTAGTCCGAATGTTTTGTTGTTTATGTCCGGGAAAAAGACCTTTGGTCCCAGATGTAGGCGTGTTCATTCTTCACTGAGTCCTGGTCCGGTATGTTACGGCGAGTACGTCAATTGTAGCAAATCCGATTTTCAGCAATTGAAAACCGAAATTTGGTTTATGACATTTTGAATTGCATTTTTGTAAAGTAGAAAATACTGGTTTTTTATTTTGTATACATAGAGCAGTGGCAATTCGTAGCTGAACCTGGCCCCCATGTCAGCTGACAGTTTAATTTTCAAAACCACGTGTTTATATAAAAAAATTACTAGTGGCAAGCTGAAACCATGCATTTAGGAACCCACAATGCTGTTTCACTGCTGATTTCAGTCCTGCACTCTGCATATGCAATATTCGGCAAAAATAGTTCAGTATTTTGCCTACTTAGATTTTAAGAAGAATCAGAAGATTCTTCTTCAACCAGTAGGCAAGTACTACATTGTTTGTGTCTTGCTTACAAACTGCCATACCTGTCTTTATGGTAGCACCACTAGTGACTTCTTTGGTGTACAACCATCTTCATTGGAAACTTATTTGTCTAACAGTTGATTTGATAATTATTATTCATTTTTAATAGCTCGCGTGCATGTCATGATTACTACTTGTCAATGTTTACATGCCTATTCATTATGTCGAGCAGCGTTCTCCTTTCTTCTCTGTCCAAGTCAAGCCTCTGCATTCTTTCTTGTTCTTCCATCTTATGATAGCATGAACGGATATGTTGCTCTCCGGGATCTTGACATAAACGTTGTCGTCCGTGCTCTCTATGGTGATGTTTCTCCCCATTTGGTCGAGACAGAGCGTCACAACTGGAATGCTACGCTTATAGAAAGCAATTTCATAAGAGGATCCACTAGAGCCGGGCTGATTCTTTTGGGCGAAAGGCATCCGTCCTCCTCGTTGTGGTTGTGTTGTCCAAGGAGGAAGAGACCACCTGGAAAGTTTTTTGACCGAGTTTCTGACAGCTCTTTTGTCTGTTTCCCTACTCTGCTAACTGAACGTGCGTCTTGCGTCTGACCGAACGTGCATCCAGACTCCTCAGTATTGAAGTCGCAATTCCAGATTGGCAACAAAGAGGACAGCTTCCGAACTCCTCATCTTGCCACTGCTGCACGCACTGTTGACACCCAACCAAACGATTACAGCATTTAGCGTAGTTTAAAACTACGTCCCTCGTCAAGAGTGAAGGCGCCTTCTGTTGGAAATTTGGCTTGGCCAGCGATTATCTCCTCCAGATACAGTCCATGTGTAGTATACACAACAATAACAATCATTTTAATAGCATCATTGACTTTTTGTGAATCCATTTACCTTAAAAATAGTCGCCAGTCTTTCTGTGGTCACATCTTCAGTACGAAGAAGGACCTCTCTGCTATCTCGTGATACTCGCACTCTTGACAAGTTAGCAATGTCCGACCTGACTTGTCGATTGTTGAGTTTTCTTGTGAGTGAGACAGAGCTTCAAAGAGGCAATTTCCTCCAACGGTTTGTTTGACTTTCTCAAGCGCCATTCCTTTTGCCGGGACTTGTTTCGCTTTTTTGAAGAGTCTGCAGTTTTTTTACATCGTACATTGTGCCTCCAGCCTTCTCCAAACTCACTGTATAATACGTGTTCAGCTAGCTCTGTGATCGTGTTGAAGGATTTTGTAATTCCTCCACCTCCTTCATTCAACTTGACAGCACAGCACTGCTTCCTTCCCTTTGGTGGTTTCCTTATGTAGATGGAATTTTCAAATGTTTCAAGTATCCTAAAAGGAAATATTGCAATATAAGGGAAGAAGCATGAATGACAACTTACAAGTTGCACTCAGAAGCAGGTGTAGGTGGTGGCACCACAGTCTCAGTCATGAAGAACGGCAGGCTGACCATTCGAAGATATCTGGCCCAATGTCCTGACCACAATCCCGTGGAATTCAGTATACTGGCCAGTGATATTTTTGGTCTCTCGACAGACTATTAGTGGGCCTTCCCCTCAGGACACAAGAATAAGTGTTGATAGTCTGAACAGAAAGTCGGCTTTATAAGCAAACGAGGAGTGGTACACTCCAGGAAGGGCTTCTTGGAAGATGTGTTCGTGCATGATGTCTTTGAACTACAATTGTATGACTAATGACATAATAACTGGCGGGCGATATCCTGCGAACATCACGTGACTGTATGTACACTGTACTCAGTGATTTCATCGCACTCGAGTTATTGTTAACACATTAATCTTATTTAATTTGCAATTGAATTATGGTACATCAACTATGGACTACGTGAACTTGCTTCTATCATGGTCTTTATTGCCTGTAGAAATGTACTAAAATCACCATTGACAACCTGACCAAAAACTGTGTCTATGCATGGTAAAACATGATTCATTCGTCTTGTACGTTCTCGAATTAAATCTGATCCAAACTGCAGCATAAATAATAGTATTAGTATAATTATAGCACAAGTACATGTTTACTATAATAATATGAATAATGTGCTTTTTGATGCCAACTTGGCACAGAATGATAGCAATTGACGAGACGCAAAACTTAGTAACTGGGCAATCCATGTTGATCATATCAGCCTGTTGCATTTGAATAAGTGATCTTTTGATTGGATAGTTGACTCTTGAATTGACCTCTACCCAGTGTCTCTCAGCAAGAAGATGATTCTATATAATTATTATAACATTATGTACTATTAAGCATACTACACCTCAATAGATGGCGTCTGCATAAATGGTGGACGATCAGTATTAATAATAAGATATACAAGTAATCAAAACTTACCTGCAGTAACTCTGATACGTAGTCGCCAAATGCATCTCTTGTAATGTGCTAATGGTGATCCTACAAGTTTAGGCGGTTCTAAAGCACTTGGCCGTGTTGGGCCAATTAGATGCTTGATCGTATCGAATAATCTTGATGGCCGTCCTATCTGAATGTCAGGATACTCTTCTAAAAGCTCATTACAAACCAGGTTGGCTAAATCAGCTTCGCCTTCAAATTGATGAAAAGGCTAAAAACCTCCTCATATGTAGGGCACCCTATAATTATAAAGCAGACACAATTTTTTATGCTACAACTTGTAACAACAAAAATATTAGTCAAGCACTGAAATGCTTATAGAGAGGACAAAGCCATTTAAAGTAAAAATAAACAATCAAGTGATGCTGTCAGAAAGGACAATAGGAGATGATCTGGAAATCATTAGGCAGCTTGGCCGATGATGGTTTGGGACAGTCAGTGGCGGATCTAGCCTGAGGTGCTTGGGGGGGCCATAATTTATTCGTATTATAAGTTTGTACAAGGCTTGTTTACATTCCATTGTGTGGCTTATATTTCTAAAATTTTATGGGGGCCTGGCCCCCTGTAGATCCGCCACTGGGGACAGTTTATCTGGGTAAGCATAGAAGAGCATATCTCTGTATGTGTCTAGCTGTCTCTTGAACCTGAAAGTCGTGCATAAAAATTAATGCATGTTTGGTACTAAGCAAATTTACCAACGAGGTGCTTTTACCAACCAGTATACTTCCAATTATGTTTGACTGAGTAGCAGCTATTTTGATTACAGCCATGCGCTCAAAATTTTCAGGAGCACAAATACCCCTTTTCGCTGCTTGCTTGCTTGAGACGCATGCGTAGCATGCGCCAGTCTAAGCCACACCTATTTGAGCCACGCCCGATCTGTCAAGCAGCTTGTTCACCACTTTTAAAATGTCTGCCAGCTAGTAACGGAGTTGGAGCAGAATGCATGGAATGGAGTCTGTTATGGACCAAAAATCGCTGTTTTTCTGGAAATCCTCGCAAATTTAGTGGAGTCTTTACTCTATGAAGTGGAAAATTTCCACTGTCAGGCGTAAAAATTCCACTAAATTTGGTATAAAATCTCCCCGCAAACATATAGCTCCCGATTGGGTGGTTATTTACCACTTTTGTTTTTGCAGTATCGACAATAAGATTCTTCAGACACGCCCGGCTCCACCTACTTTTTTTCCGTCCCTGCGCCCTCGTTTCTGTATCTTCTTCCATCGTCATGTAATGCGCCCTGACAGCACTCAACACTCACCACCACTTTGGTCGAACACGCCACCATAGGGATTTCCTATTAATTTTTAACTTCACTATTATTATAGAACCTCCATTTTCCTTTCTAATATTTATAGACCTTACTCGACACTTCTAGATTATTCCTTCTCTTTATAATGAGAACGTGTTCGACTGAATTCAGTTCAATCAAGGTTTATGGGCTTGTTAACTGAAGAACAGTGACTTTGAATTTTTTTTTATACAGCAAGCAGAATAATCAAGTGTTCGAAGAATAGGGGAGGGAGTACTTATTACTGTACATTTTATGTGTTTACAGTTTACGGTCTATGTGGTCTATACAGTACTTATTACTGTAAGAACCTTGGGTTGACTTGAGGAGGAATAAGGGGACACAGTGAGCTAGAGAGTATGGTGGAATGTATGGTGAAAGTAGATTCAAACCATTAACTACAGTATAAGTCAATGTTTTCTTTCACTGTAGATAGCATTGCAGTAGTTAGCCGGCCTCGCATCCAGGCCACTCCCCCTGCTGGAGAGACTATAAATATGGCCTGGATCCAGGCCATGCTGTTACGCAATGTAAGATCGCATCTTCAAATCCATTAGATTACTGAGCGAGGCTCTATTACACAGTGTATTGATATAATATACATGATCTTGGTCAATAGAGCCCACATGTGAGTGACTCACTGGTCTGTTAGAGGGAAGTTTGATGCTATATTTACTATTACTCGTCACTGGTCACTGTTACCTCCCTTGGTTAGCTACAATCAACAATTCATAATAGACTCACCTCAGCACTTTTCAGTGTTTGCCTCACAAAACACCGCTTGAGAATGCAACCACTGTTATTGTTAGAAGAGTAAGGAAAGTTGCGTCGATATAAAGCACTCGGGCGTCGTCAATAACGGTCTCGTGATAGTGCACTCGCCTTCGGCTCATGCATTATTAACCCCACCCTCGTGCTTTATATCGCGTAATGCACCGCCTAGTGTGATTTAAATATTACTTAATGTATTGATAACCATTATAGTATCTAATTATAGATACTGTAAAGATACTATCCGTATTCACTCATGTAGCATGCCCTTCCTTAAGTACTGACAACAGAAAAGCAACCTGACAAGTTCTCATTTTATCGATCGGGTGACATCTATTCTGTCTCGCTGGTCCTCTGGGAAATCGTCAGCAGCTCCCCACCAGATGGTATAAGAACTGTAGTGCTCAGCCATTAGCATGGTGTGATGCAAGACATTGTGGTGCCTGTCAAGATCAACAATCGAGCCATCTGCTTCATGTGTGTAGCACCTCAATGAGCTTCATGTAGTTCATCCAACACAGCATTTCGGTGTTAATCACGATCAGCTTCTTGGAATCTTCATGCAAAAATTGTTTTTATTTTTATTTTAGGTGTTATTGCGATTATCATTATTGAAGCAAGTCCACCCATTTAGTTCTCAGGTTAATAAAACTCATTAATAAAATAAGTTAATAAAATTAATTGGTTAATAAACTGTTAATAATAAGTTGTTAATAAAATTAATTGAATAATTTGATTGGAATAATATACATGTATATCAGAACAGATTATATGAGTCATTCGACAATTACTGGTCTGATAACCTTGGGATCACTGGGGAGGTGGACCTGCTGTGCGAAATCGAAACTGTAGTGAGCAAAGTCTATTGGCGGTGGAGTGGCTTCAGCAGCTGTAGCAGCTGCATAAGCAGGAGACTGGATGTAAGATATGTCAGGTATGTCGAACTGTAGTTCTTTGTGTTGCTGTCGCTCTCGAATTTTTCGTTGCCGAATGGTTTCTCTTAAAAAGTCGTGGTCTTCTGGTGAATACCACTCCTTTACAGAATCGGGAAGAAAGTTGAAGATAGAAGAAAACTCAGCCATAACTGCATGCTCAGTACGACACGCGTCGACTATTTTGCGTCAAAACTTACTGTGGTAACGGTTGCTAGCTAGACTCTAAATCGGTTAGACACCTTGGCCTCAGTGTCTAACCTATATGTAGTGGTCCAGAATTACAGGAAGTCGTCGTCACTTTGATCAGATAATGTTAAGAATCCCTATCTGAAAAAGAAATCTATGATTGAAATATTATTAATGAGAGAATATAATTCGTTACATTGAGAGTATAATTATTTCAGTTAGAGACTCTTGAGAAAGTAATGAAAGCAGCACGTGAGCAAATGACATGCTGCAATATCAATAATTAGTAACATGTCTCTAATGCCACATTTTTCCTGAGCTTGTACTTTTTGTATTTACTGGAAATGTATTATTTAACAGAGGGGTGGACTGTCTTGGAATTGATTGATATTGTAAAAAATATTGTCATGGTCAACATCTGCAATGAAAATCAGCTGCTGGAGTTACTTGTAAAACTGGCTTGCTGCTACTATTCATGACTTGATAAATGAATGCTTAATTCTGTCACATGCTGGTCACGTTACTATGTGTGTCTGAAATCGCGTCAATCATGTGTGTCTGAAATCGCATCAATCATGTGTCTAAAATCGCGTCAATCGTAGCAGTAAATTATTTGTATCTGTAGCACACACAGCCATCCCATACGTGGTTATTGTTTCTAAAGAGAGAATCTCCTGCATAGGAATCCCTTGCTTGACATGGTGCTTTAACTGCTCAACCGTGGATAGGATCATGTTCGCTTGTAATTGAAGCTGAATTTGACCATCGCTTTGCGACGTATGAATTTTCCTACTATGCATCCAAAGCGATAGTCATCATCTTGGTAAGGATAGGTTGCTACACCAACTCATCAAAGCCTAGTAATTTACTCGTCTCCCAGGGATCTGCTCTACACAGGGGGCACCTGCTATTACCCCTCTGTGTAGCCATAACACATGTCTTGCGTCCGATGATATGGTGGCAGCAGTTTGCAGTTGTCAAAGACGGCTTTACTGTACTCAGGCAGATGGAACACTGAATGTGTCAGCAATTAGTGCGAAGATAGCCTGACTACCACAACAGCCAACAGTAACAAGCATACTCATTTTTTGAGTATGCTTGTGGCATACTCAAAAAATGCATGGCATCTGGCGAGTTTAGTACAGGTAGACTTCCTCGTAATCATCACTTTCTGAACTTTGAGGTCTCCTCTCTTTTCCTGTTGTTTTTTACCTTTACATGCAAAGAGAAGGTATGACCCTTTCTATCCCTTTATCGGATTATAGAGCCGTTACGAACAATGTAGTGACGACGTAATGTGGGCGTAACCTCACTTATCAGACTACTAGCTATGGCATCTGGCGATTGTGGCGAGTCTCTCGAGACCATTGCAGGCAGAGTAGCACAAAACCTAGGGTATGATAGCGTTAAGGCTGAGCAGATGAAGGTAATTGCCAGTGTGACTGGAAAGCGTGCATTCTTTGGTTATAAGATTTAACTAGATCACTCTCAAACTAGTACTGACACACGTTGCACGAGAGCGAGTTCGGCAGTGTAGACTATGGTCAGCTACTGGACAGAGGATCCCTAAGACGAGTGCAATTTGCAAATGCGACAGTTTTTCACCTTGCTAAACTAGCAGCCCCTATTAGTTATACCATGCTCATTTCCTGCTGCCTTTTTGCCACAACTTACAACCTCACTATGTGTCCTTAAAGCAAACACTTGGTCTTTCTCACAGATTGACGATGTATTGATAAAACATTGGGCAAGCAGGTACGTCAATGCTTTCCAACAAAAAGGAAGACCATTTTGCCTTGAAACTAGGAGAGGCACGTAGCTTAAACAGCTTCTCCCACATCTTCTCCCTCCTACGTTGCAACTTTTGCTGGATCCAAAGCAGTTTTCAAGTTGTATTACGAGATCTGATGCGAACAAACCGAAAGAATCACTGTTTTCTTTATCAGTCACCCACTCTAGCAGTTTCTCAGCCGTTTGTCGCA
The DNA here is from genome assembly GCA_964017065.1 of Haliclona indistincta. Lineage (NCBI taxonomy): Eukaryota > Metazoa > Porifera > Demospongiae > Haplosclerida > Chalinidae > Haliclona > Haliclona indistincta. The sequence goes on from OZ024786.1 coordinate 6,094,021, forward strand.
CGTTTTTAGCAAGATCTGATGGAATATCGAACCCTTTGTCTGTTGCTGAATCGCCGCCCTGAACAGTACGCAGTATACAAGGGGTTAAATTGTAATCACAGAAGCGAACACGGAGTGCCCGCGCTAATGTGCAAATATTTGCCAAGTCTCCAATCCTTCTTAGGTGAAATATCTATGATTCAACCAGCATCATCGGACGAGGTTGTCATGAAGATTAACTGTTAATAAACAATCAACTATTAAAAGAGTCATTCATATCATCACATCATTTATCACGTTTGCAAGACAAGCGAGTAATACGCCTATGCAAGATGGACACTATCCGTTCACTACCTTCTCACAAATTGCAGGTAGGTATACTAGAATACCTTTGTTGAATAAGCCTGATTCCAGACACAAGGAAGTGAAGTGCAGGTCTGCTTAAGCCTAGTTCACAATGAGTCGCAGAGCTTAGCGACGCGACCCTCGCGACGCGGCGAATCGTTCACAATACGTCGCAACGCGAAGCGGCGCGGCGAAACGCATGTTTTTTTTCTGCCGCATGACGCGACGCGAGGATAGAACCTGGTTCTATTTCTGCGGCGCGTCGCGGCACAGTCATTGCGACTCATTGTGAACTAGGCTTTAGCAATTTCTAAACGGATACAAGCCTCCACCTTGAACAACAGTGCAGCTACATGTCAGCAGACTTCTCCACAACTATAAATTTAATAATATAGAATGTATTGGGTCAGAAAGTTTATTAGATTACCCACCATACAAGTACAATGACCAGCTGTGTGACTTGTTCCTGTTGATTTCTCAACTGCTCCCCACGCGGTGTTTAATTCACTGTTCAATTGTTGCGAAGGCATGACTTTCGCCATCAACAAACACATATCTTTGTTAGACTGTTTCGACCCAACCACATGCGCATATAATACCAAATGATGCATGTTTCATACCTGCAATAGTATTTGTAGGCAGCTAAACTATTGTATGCCCTCAATTTGTCTTGAATAAACTCTCCCGTGCTGTCTATGGGATAAGCATAGATGGAAGGATATTCTATCGGAGCCCAAAAAGCCAAGTCGTCGATCCGTCCACTTGTTTTATAAGGATCAACATCAGCAGAAAAGGTAGTCTTGCTGAATTCCTCTACCTTTTTAATATAACGCTGCCTATCAGAGACTCCGAGGGTTGCTGCATACGAGTTCTCAGCACTGGCAAGCATCGTCTTGAACACAAAATGGCGGTTTGCGTGGGTGATGTGGCCGTGACTGGGCTTAGAACGATACGGTATGCTTGTGAATATACTTGAGCCAATTTGCCTGCACAACGTCTATAGTCTAGCTCGTCTCCTTTCGGCATTCTCAACTTATTATTGTGGGCCTTTAGCTTATCTAGATGTATATTATGCCTGATGTTGAGTGAATGGGCCTCTCATACTTGTTCAGTTACTCCTTTGACTCTTTCTGCATGAGTGCCTGTTACGTTGCTAAATCTCACTACCAAACTCGCTGTCTATCTAGTGTGTATGTATGTGTGTGTTTGAGTGTGTGTGAGCGTGTGTGTGTGTGCGTGCGTGCGTGCGTGCGTGCGTGCGTGCGTGAGTGAGTGAGTGAGTGAGTGAGGGAGGGAGGGAGGGGGGAGGGGGGGAGGAAGGGAGGGAGGGGGGGGAGGAAGGGAGGGAGGGGGAGGGAGGGGGGGAGTGAGTGAGTGCGTGAGTGCGTGCGTGGGTGCATGCGAGAGTGCGAGTGTGCGAGTGTGTGTGTGACCACTTATTGTCCTCTCTCACTCATTCTTGTTTTCTCCTTTCTGAAACAGGGCTCTCCTTTGAAGTAAGTCTTGTGGCACCGGTTAAGAAGAAGTTGCCATACCGGTTTCTTTCATCCATTTATCAAAATATCTCAACCCCACGCGTTCACTTGTAGACGCGTTGTCTGGAACAACTCCATCGGCAGCATCTATCACATCTGCGTCAGAAGCGACTACAAATCGAGAACTGGGAGCCAACTCCGTCTTCTTTCGTCGTAATGATAAAGATAGACGGAGCTTGTAGTATCAGGGCTACCTTCAGCCATCTTGAAACGAACACATGGGATTCGCGCATGCGCATTGATCTCAACAGGAAGCACAATAAAACAATTAACGTATGGTTCCTTCGTGCATTATCGGATTTATCCGCACTCGCTTCCGGTCTCGTAGCTAAAAATAGCGCACTCGGGCTCCGCCCTCGTGCGCTATTTTTACCTACTCGACCGGAAGCTCGTGCGGATAAATCCGATAATGCACTCGGAACCATACGTTAACTATTACATGGAAGGATATTCTATCGGAGCCCAAAAAGCCAAGTCGTCGATCAGTCCACTTGTTTTATAAGGATCAACATCAGCAAAAAAGGTAGTCTTGCTGAATTCTTCTACCTGTTTAATATAACGGTGCCTATCGGAGGCTGTGAGGGTTGCTGCATACGAGTTCTCAGCGCTGGCAAGCATCGTCTTGAACACAAAATGGCGGTTTGCGTGGGTGATGTGGTCGTGACTGGGCTTAGAACGATACGGTATGCTTGTGAATGTACTTGAGCCAATTTACCTACAAGTAATAGTTAATGTATGGCTCCGCGTGTAACATTGGATTTGTACGCACGAGCTTGCGGTCGAGATGTAAAAATAGACCACGAGGGCGGAGCCCGAGTGGTCTATTTTTACATCGAGACCGGAAGCGTGTGTGGACAAATCCAATGTTACACGAGGAGACATACATTAATTGTTTTGTTATGTACTCGTTCGAAGTCCCACTAGTGTGAGCGTGCTCGTTGTGTATATAAGGTGCGCACAACAGAGCTCTTCACCTTCCGGTAGGGCTGCTGTCATGCGCCTTACCTAAATTGTTGGCAATGCGGGCACCACTGTCCTGCTATGCGCCATGAGATTTATTCATGGTTGCCGCCAGACCCGCCCATGAGTGGTACAATACAGTTGTACCACAATGAGCTCCCAGTGCATACATTTGCATTGGGAATTTGCCGTGTAACAATTCGTTTGTTACACTCTTCGGCACTGGTTTTAATGGAACATCCGATTTGTTCCACTGGCGGTGTCTTTGAAGAAAGGGTGGAGTATATAACAACTTCTAAAGTCTAGCTCGTCTCCTTTCGGCATTCTCAACTTATTATTGTGGGCCTTTAGCTTATCTAGATGTATATTATGCCTGATGTTGAGTGAATGGGCCTCTCATGCTTGTTCAGTTACTCCTTTGACTCTTTCTGCATGAGTGCCTGTTACGTTGCTAAATCTCACTACCAAACTCGCTGTCTATCTAGTGTGTCTGTGTGTGTGTGAGTGTGTGAGCGTGTGTGTGTGCGTGCGTGCGTGAGTGCGTGTGTGCGTGAGTGAGTGAGTGAGTGAGGGAGGGAGGGAGGGAGGGGGAGGAAGGGAGGGAGGGGGGGGGGAGGAAGGGAGAGAGGGGGAAGGAGGGAGGGAGGGGGGGAGTGAGTGAGTCAGTGAGTGAGTGAGTGCGTGTGTGCGTGGGTGCGTGCGAGAGTGCGTGTGTGCGAGTGTGTGTGACCACTTACTGTCCTCTCTCACTCATTCTTGTTTCCTTTCTGAAACAGGGATAAAGAACAGACGGCCCCTAAAGCTAGGAAGGTCCCTAAAGCTAGGAAGGCCTCTCGGTATACTGCTGAAGCTGTTACTGTTCTTTCTTTCTTACACACCCCACATTTGATTACTGTTAAACATGTCAGGTATGTACGTACTCCTGTCTGTGTGTGTGTTTGTGTGACAGTGTTTTCCTACCTATCTTTCCTGTTCTTTGCTGTGCGTCTGCCCTTAGTGAGTAGTGTCTCCTCGTGATTGGAGGCAGGCACATCATTTTGTGCAGCTACAAATTTAGCTAAAGCTATTCATCGATGATGTAACGGTTAGTGCTGCTTGGGTATAATGATTTTATATGTTTTCTTCTTTTATCAACAGCGAGCTTTCAAGATCAACACAGAAACTGATTGAGACTTTATTTTGATGCTGTGTTTTAATTATTAGTACCTGTTTTGTATAATCAAAGAGTAAACAGTCACAATCAACAGTAACATGTCATACGCTCTACCACGGCTCTACTGATACAATGGGATATTTAACTTCAGCTAGACAATTGAAACTCTTAACAGGTCTCAGGGAGGTGTGTGGCCGGGTACACTCTTAGAGGTTTGGTTCGTGACTCTAGACCATGATGCTAGTGAAACAGTGTTGTTTCTCTGTTCCAATAGCTCATTAGCGTGAACTGTGTACACTCTCACAGGATTTAGTGCTGTTTGATGGAATGTCAGCTTTGTTCGGTACCAACTAACTAGCAAAAAACATTTTTTAGTATGTTCATGATTATTATTAAACATAGGAACAGATATTGAATATATTGTCTTGTCCAAAATCACGAATCTCTCCAATGGTTTACAACAGTCAACACATGGAGATTCTCAAGCTGCCAGTGCAGTGTCCATTGATTGTGCTGAGCCTGAACTCTTGCCTTATAGGTTCATATGTGTGTATGTGTGAGTGTGTATGTGTGTGGTGAAAGATTTTGAGAGAGTAGAGTAAAGAGTAAGGAAGACACATACACAAGGAATGCAGTGAGATCAAAAATTTACTAGGTTTTAAAATGATTTAATTTCAACATAAAATTACATCAACAACAGCAAAATTAACTGTGTTGGAAGAAAGTACATCAATTGAGAGCACAAGCCCAGTTGTGCCAAATTGAAGGAGGAAGAGGAGCTTAGCCTACGCACACAATAATGTCACTAGGCTAAAGACAGTGACTTTGTATCTTGGTTTAAGAGCACCAGTTGAGTTTACTTGAAGGGAGGAGGAGCTTAGCCTACGCACACAATAGTGTTAGACAAAAACTAATAACAGTGAGTTCGTACCTTGGTAAAGAGCACCAGCTGAGTGAGTTGTGTCTTACTGTAGCCTCTTTTCGTATCCAGTAGAAATGGATGACACACATAGTCTAGAGCAGATTAGAAGTGAAGTTCACAATACTACACACACCACTTCTTATTATTAATTTTATGACCTGTATGCAAAAGTGCTAGACCTACATTGCACAGAGAGTCCAAAATTCAAAGGAGGCTATGGATTAGCAGTACATGACATATTGCCGTAGATTCATGAAAACAAAATTGGTGTTTGAGCACCAGAGTCTTATTCTGAATTTTTGCAAACTTGTAAAATAGTCTATCCGCGAAAATAATATGATCTATGGTAAGTAACTCAACCAATTGAGTACTATATGTGCACACACACATGCAAGAATCCCCAGGGCAGAATCTAACTGACACTCACTCGCTCACAATAAGACAAAAATATGAGGCTGGGAAGCGCCTTTTGCATAATCCATGAGGTATAGTGTGGTGTGACTCAGAGACCCAAATTTAAATATACAACTTAAAGTTCTGGCAAAGACCTTACCAGCAGTGTACATGTATATAACAGCTCTGTACCTGTGAGTATAGTCAAGACACCTGCATGGAGGTAGGAAGCAGCGAGGAAAGTAAGCAACAGCACGACACTAATCATTAGTGCATGTACTTCAGATAGAGCTCGCAGCATTTCCTGCCCTAGCTATCTTGGAGCTGGGCGGATGACAGCTATCAACTTCCTCTTTTTCTGGAGGGACGACAAAAAGAAGCTAAAGTAGGCGGGTATGTGCATAATTTTGACCACACCTAGTTATTGCGCAATGTCCACGTGAAGCATGAATGTCAAAATGGCGGTGAAGCAGCAGCTGTTGTATCGGCTGCCATCGCGGTGTTTACTAGTTGCTTGTTCGAATTCTATACAGGTTTGTGACTAATAAGCAATGTATTTTATCTATGTTTGGTTCACTGGTGTTTCTCTGCTCTGTTTAGGCGACGACACTGACTACTATGACTACTTTGAGCATACGACTGATCGAGACGGACTCAACGATTGTTGCTCCATCACTAGGTGATAGAACGCATTTACATAGCTATTTCCAAGTAAGCCATAACTCGTTCTATACTGTGTAGATGGTACCTGATATGTGTGAACGGCATGTTAACGAACGATGGTCTGTACTACAATGTGCGAGTGTATGCTTGAGCTCAGCTGTCAGATGCTTCTGTGTGTAACACTGAGTGGTTATGTGTCACATTGTACTATCGGCTACAGGGCCGGCGGACGAAATTTTAGTTGAGTGGGCATCTAATTATTATGCATTTATTAATTGACCACACCCACTTAATAATTATTGTATGAGATGGAATATTTGCCATCCTTGCCATGATCAAACTGAATACAGCTGAAAACAGGGTTTAAACTAGTTTTTACAGCTGGGGTTGTGTCAGTAAAGACAGTATAGACATGTGTGTTTATCATAATTGTTATGAATTGAATGAATCTAATTAATTTGTTGTGAATATAATTAGCTACTCAGAAATGTTGGTAGGGCAGCTGCCTACCCTGTTCCACCGGCCCTGGGCTAGGTGTCATCACTGAGGTATAGTCTCGCGTGTGGTTGACTACAATATACCAATTGGGATTTCAAGCCCGCCACTGTGGTTGACCGTGATTAGCTGCAATGTAAACTAGACCCGCCTACTTATGAATTCTATTACGTTGCTTAAGCTTATCATGGAGACCACGAAAGATTGTCAGTGCTCTGTGTGCGACAAACCTCTAGTTGGCTCAGCCAAAAAGTCTAGAAAGCTTCTTTATGGCTCTTCCACAACAGCTGTCAGGGAAATCCTACAGCCTATCTGCAGAAAGGAGTCCGGGAAATCTCTGGACTCGCTAATTTCTCCAACAACTGGTCCATTCCTCTGTCGCGTGTGTGAAAGGCAGCTACTGCGAGTACTCTACGTCACCAAGAGTGCAGAGCAATATGAGAAGTGCATAGGGGCCCGTATGCTTCTCCGTATGCTTGCAAAAGCAGAAGGAAGGATTCCATATATTAGAGACTTTCCATAGCCTGTTGGCAATGAAACAAATGTATCATTCCCATTCATATACTCTTCCACAGCTTCCAATTGCTTCTCCTTCAACGTCACGGACATTTTCCTCGCTGCTACCGATATGGCGCTACGTATGTCGCCTACGTCAGTTGCTGTCGCCATTATTGAGATAATAGAATTCATAAGTAGGTGGGTCTAGTTTACATTGCAGCTAGTCTACGTTCAACCACAGTGGCGGGCATGAAAACCCAGTTGGTATATTGTAGTCAACCAGACCCTTTTCGATAGAAAGGGTCTGGCTACGCGAGGCAAACTGACGTCTCTGTGTCCATGTGCATCTATTTACCAAAGAACAGGATAGATCAATTATCACCTAGACGAGCGATCAATCTGCATTATCCCGAGACGTGCATGTTATTTAGAAGCGGCACAAGAGATCAGAAACCCATAGTATTGAGTACAGCATCAAATTTTAATGGTTGAATAATGTTTTATTGCGCTTTACATGATGTTTCGAACCTAGCTTGCTTATGGTTAAGATTGTGAACTTATGTAAGATATGGTGATGAGCTAAATTTTCGCTTTTTTGTCGCTATAATACAACTGGTTTTCAATTTGTCTTTTGCAAGAATTTGTCATTCTATAATGATAAACACATAACAAAGCGCACGTACACTTATCTCAAACAGAATAGTCTATAGAGAACAGGTAAAGGCAACAGGAACAGCTGAACAATAAAACAAGCAAAAATCTAAATACCTTTGTTTGAACTATATCAAGTCAATCCGCTGGCTAGTGATTAAAACTTTGGGCACACACTAACCTGTGCCCGAAGAGAATAGAAGTTTAGTTGGTATTAAAAAAGCAGGAGTGGAGATGATGTACAGAAATTTGTATTCGAGAACAGAAGTTGATGTTAGATAAAGGGAGAACGCCTTGAGCTTCTAAAGGTACATACGCATCTGAATAATCTGGTGTTATGGAGAGGAGTACGGGCTTTATCTTACAACTAGACTTGGTGTTATATAAAGAGTCAAGCTGATCTGCTTCGTGCTTAAGGCTACATACTAACTCTAGTGTTTAGCTGACGAAATTACACTTGAAGAGATGTAGCTGAATCGTCTATGTCCATTTCCTCTACCTTGGGTAACTCTAGGGCAAGATAAGAATAGCCTGCACCGCGTAGAGACTTCCTTGGGTCAGGAAAAATATAAATTAACTGATACGTTAATAAACAATACCATACATGATTGTGGTATACAAAACAATATAGATTGATCATATAATTATTGTTATTGCTATACCGGTTATCCTATCAGCTTTTCTTTGGACTTGATTATATTCTACACAACTGCAATTTTGGTTGTCTACACAGCACATGATTATCATTTGCAATGTTTTACACATGTTGATGACTCACCTATAGCATCAAGCTCATCATAAAATGGCGTTGATTTCTGTCCCCTGCCACTGATGTTGTAGTTTTGTACTATTATGATGCTATTCACTTTTAGCTATTGTTCTGATCACCTTTCGATACGCCTTTATGAACTTTTTAACTTTAGTTCTGCACTGCTCCCATGTGTTACTGAACCCCATGTCTGCCAGCTCTTTAGCTATCTTCAGGAAAATTGTCTTATTTCTCACAACTCCATCCAGTTGGCTCTGGATGGTGGAATCGCCCCGGATCCCGAGCAGTGCCTTCGTAGCCTCAGCTGTCCAACCGCCAGCCATTCCACGTTCAGTGCCAGTCACGTGAAATTGTGGCCACGCCACAATTTCTCTCAACCCGGGTTCAACTCGCTTCAACTCACATATGTATGTGGGTTGAACCTGGGTTGGCTGAACCCGGGTTCAACTCAGATTCGCCAAAACCGGGTTGAGTGCGGACGCGCGCAACCCAGGTTGAACCCGGGTTCGCGCGCCAGTGCGGACATGCCTCTAGAGGCGCTTGACTTACCGTTCGTTTGGCTTTAAATTTTGTTTAAGAGTGCTGATGAGTGTTGTCGCCATCGAAGATTGCCCTTTTGCTGTACGGAGCCACGTAAGAAAGAATTTTAGCACGCTTCGTCTTTACAAACACAAACGCCATTACGCCTTAGTTTACAAAATCCGTCGTGTGAGTGTTGCTTAGCTACTCGTGGCTACACTCTAAAAAAGTTAGACGCAAAGGCCAATGGGATCTACGCTGTTTAGAAACCTCGGCGGCTTAACAACGACCTCGCTACGCTCGATCCCATGGCCTCCGCGTCTAACTTATATGTATACTAGACCCATAGTATACCAAATATGGCATACTCTGCAGACACGATACCACTCAAAATAATAAATTATTTGAGTGCTAAAAATAATCATGCTATAACGTTTGGCTTGATTCTGAAGGCATGAATATTGTGTTGTTCAACATTGGATTGTTCGAAATGTTTCTTGTTAACGAAGGATCACATCACTTGTTGATAAGTTGCATAGCCATCGTAGTATCCTGATAGATATTATGGTTAGTTACAATTATCTTTTGTTGTACATGTTTCTTGTTTTAGCCTCTACCGATATCTCTTGTAGTTTATAGATGATGTGCCTTTATTTTTATTGTGACAGATATTGAGCCTATGTTAGTAGACAACAGTTTATTATTTTTATGTTACTTATCCAATCCTAGATATGTGTCATGGTTTAGCATTCCATTCATGTATCATTATTGTTTAATGTTATTAATTATTTTGTGTATTGAGAATTAAATTTACTTTTAATTATTGTTTATTTTTTTCCCTACACCTTAGTCTTACCTAAAGAGTTTTGTTGCTCTTTTATTATTGTTTGTACTTTAATTAACTATTTAATTTTGTCTTATTTTCTTAATTATTATTTTTCTCCTAACACCTTAATGCCACAACAAAAAAATTATTTTGTGTATTGAGAATTAAATTTACTTTCAAAGTTTAATTATTGTTTATTTTTTCCTTCAAATTAGTGTTACCTAAAGAGTTTTGTTGCTCTTTAATTATTGTTTGTACTTTAATTAACTGTTTATTTTAGTCTTATTTTCTTATTTATTTTTTTCTCCTTAAACCTTAGTGCGACAACAAATTATTTTGTGTATTGAGAATTAAATTTTGTTTCAAATTTTAATTATTGTATACTTTTATTAACATTATGTTATTTCTTGTCCGCAATAACATCTCAAACAACAGTTTTGTTTAAATTTCAACTTTCAGTTTCAAACTTGCAAGTTATTTCTATTAACAAGCTTGACTTGAGCTATCGAGAATCTAAGTTATCGCTTATTATTGGAGCTTACTTCGGTCAGCATTTGATCTTACATAAAGGAGTTTGTCATGAAATACGAAAATTTATGTCGCATATACTTTCTGTGCCTACCAAGATGCACCATATCTTCCTCTACCAACCATTTTTGATAGTTCTTGGTAACTACTTTTGGTCAGCATTTGATCTTTTAAAGAGATTCTGATTGCTATTTGTCTTTCTCTCGCATCTGACTCCTCCCGGTCTTAAATTACCAAAGTATACATCACCGAGTTCTTGAAGATGGAGACCAATGAGCTTAAAATGACCATTGTGCTTGATGAAGACTAAAACAGGTGTTGTTGAAACTATTTGTTGAAAATATTTTACGAAAAGCAATACATAATTTCAACTACGGAATGCTAATGTGACAGATATGTATGATTTATGATCCACATCAGTTTGGAAACGAAACGATGAACATTGTATGCTTCGAACATTGTATGCTTTGATGCAGTTCTGCAACAGTAGATAGCTGCAAATACATGTGAATATCTCGATGAATTACATGGTCTTTATCACAAAAAATAAAGATAGTGAAGAAAGGAAAAAATAAAGATTGTGCCACGGGTACTTGTGGTCCAGGTAACTTCTTATGTAATTTGCTTTTCGTATCCCTACAACCGGCGACTTTGTTGTCGATGTAGTATCAAGATCTCCTTTGAATTAAGATGCTGAGATAAATTGTGTATGCCAGATGTATCCAAATTGTGCTTTGTCAATTGAAAAGATGAACGGTGTTATCTGTAATAACAAACAAATCAAAGCCGGCTTGATTTTTACTATTAGGAAAAACCTTTTTTTGACATTGTACTAAGTACGTTCGTACACTTTCAACATAAATTTTCTACCGATTCTTTGCACTTCAAATTTGGTTATTGTTTATAGGATGGCTCCACCTCTTTCTAACAATGAATTCACTACTAACTGCTTGTAACTTCAGTACTGCTTGTAACTGTTAATTTCTTTAATTTTTTATGAAACTAAGATATTATCATATAAGTTCTCTCTATTATATTAAAACAATATTTATAGTTTTGTATAGATGTTCGAGTTTTGATTATAATTATTTGTACATCATAATTGTTTTGGCACAACAATATTATTGATTATGATGCTCATTTTATTACACTGTTACTAGTACATATTATCGTCTTTATTTGTAATTTATTTCTAAATTTTATGTTAAAATTATATTAGTTTTGTAATGAACTTTACACATGTAAGGCTTTGTTTAATGATTATTCTGCTACATATCCAATGTTTTTCTTGTTTATATTTTTCTTCACAATTGAGTAATCATATTCCTTGTGTATACTGTACAAATTACAAGGTATCTCTGACGTGTGTCCCTATTTTAGAAGGCATTATTGCTTCTCTTCAAGCTCTAACAAAAGAACTAGATTTTCTTAGCAAGACTTGTTCGCCGGCCAGACTTGTTCGCCGACCGCCATTGCCGCCTCCAGCACAGTTCAACAATCCACTGCGCGTTGCATACTGCATTTGTTATTTATATGCATTTGTTATTTGTTATTATTATATCAATGGAATAAGCCGACAACGCTTTTGTTCAGCATTCTTTCGTCTCATTATCTTGTGAGAGCTTAACAATTATGCCTGTAGGAGCTGCATACAAATATTTACCTTTTTCCAACTAGCAGCTTCTGATGATGATGAAGGCAATCTCGTAAGAAAGTCCCTTTTTGAATGCCTTGCTCCCATGGTGCATTTGATAGAAGATTTAAGAGCCTGAGGCGTACCTTCTGGCATATCCTGTCTATACAGCTATACAGCTCAGTCACTATACAGCTCATTTTATTAACCCTCGGCGCATGCGCGAGGGTTACGGTACTTGGTTTGTCATTCATTCACTCATTCGTTCATTCGTTCTGTCCATCGAGCTGCAGAGACCATCGCTCACTTCTAAAACTCGGTAAAGGTATGAACAGACTTAGCACGACAATGGCTTGCAATCTGACTCGTGGATTTTGCTGAAGTGCTTTTGTTCTCGAGTTATGTATGGTTGGCTCACCTTAACGGCCGTCTTTGACCTCTCTGACGACAAAAGCGCCCATAGTTGACTACCTAGGTACTTGTAGATTCCATCTAAACAGCAGGACAGCTCTGGGGGTGCGTAGACATCTCAAGAAATAGCCTATCAAAGCCAAGAGCAATGGCTACCTACTCGTGTTCACGGTCACGCCCACTTGACACACCTTGTCCTTGTGGTCAGCACTTTGCTATCTTCTGTTTACCAGTACAGTTTCAATAGCAAGCAGGTTGGCTTTAGCTGCAAAGCTCCTTCTGAAAGCCATAACTAGGAGCTAACTCTACAATGTGCAACACGCCAAGGGTTTGTGAAATCTTTTTTACAGCAGTAGTTTCAATATAGCTACAGCATATAAGCTAAGCAGGTTGGCACTAGCTGCAAACTCCTGCTGCAATCCCCAACTAGGGAGCTTAGTGCTAACTCTACAATTTTGCAAAACGCCGAGGGTTCGTGAAATTCGTTCATTACACTGTCACTAGTACATATAATCGTCTTAATTTCTAATTTATTTCTGTTAAAATTATAGTCATGCTTGATTTGAATTTATTTTTGGAATGAACTTTACACGTGTAAGGCTTGACATCATTATTATAAAATATGCCAGATTTATTATTGTCCTCGAGGTCTAGTTCTATAATAATTATTAGTTTTATTTGTTTAATGATTATTCTGTTACATTTCCAATGTTTTTCTTGTTTATATTTTCTTCTCAATTGAGTAATCATGTTCCTTGTGTACACTGTAACATTGTTCATAGCTTACCATCTGCGGCAGTTCACTCGAGAGCTAGTCTATGCTGCCGTTACAAATTACAATTCACTTTTACTATTTTTTTATTTTTAACATTGAATTTCCTTCTGTTAGATAGTGATGGTGGTAGTCGTGCTAGCATACATGTTACAGCTTGCATGTTACAGGGCCAGCTATAGAGAAATTTATATAAGCCTAGCTCGTGTATCTGTAGTGAAACTTACAATCAGGTTCTGTAGCTGCTGCTGGTAATATTATGATGGTAAGATGTAGAGTCAGACAGCTGATGATCAACATAACTAGTACATTCATAGAATGCAGGGGCGAGCCTGAGCTGATTTTTGTACAGTTCTCGGGAACATTGGAGAACTAACGCTACCCCCGGCCACATAGATAGATACGTTCCCCGCGACGTGGGACCTACATCACGATCAATGTGGGGCTCGCTCAGGCTCGCCCCAATTATTATTGAGCTGTTTTCAGAACACACGTTCAAAATGGAAATGGAGATTTTCCTATCTTGTTATTCATCCTGAAAACCAACCTATTTACATGTTACAGTGTATATTGTTTTGTCCTGTCGTGGCTCCACCCACTGAGCATATAATTAACTAGTTCTCCTTTGGTCAAGCTCAGGCTTCACCGATTTCTTTGTTTTGTGATAACAGCTTGCTGCTAAAGTATCGTCCGAGAACAGCACTGTAAGCAACAATTTATTGGAGCATACTTCAATGGATCATGTGTGCCTTTATTTTTAGTAAAGCAGCACCACTTTCCTAAAATAATCTTTTTGTCAAGCTTCGTAATAACAGATCAACCTCTTCTGGACCTAATGGTCCAGAAGAGGTTGATCTGAAGATACATACATAGGTTGATCTGAGATACATACATACATACATAGGTTGATCTGAGATACATACATAAGTACGAAGATACATACATAGGTTGATCTGAAGATACATACTAATGTATGTATCTTTTGTGGATTCTGCAGAATTCATGCATGCAGTATGACAACTGTAATACAGACTGATGAAGTACATGCAATATTGTGTTAATATTTTCCTTGTCTCTTAGGTTTTTACAATGTTTATTATCTTGGCATCACTCATCGATATTAGTGTCTATTCTAACCTACATACTTTATATATACTATGAATCACAAACTCCACTATAGACCATTTTAGGCGCTAATATTTTTCCCGCGCTCACCCAGACATAACCGGGTCGACGCCGTCATTTTGACGGTATTTTGGTGCAGGCAAATCACAAGGCTTCGTATTTTGCTGCTTAGCTAGATACTTAGCGTACACAAACGAAAGTATATTGTTCGTATGAGTTATTGTAGCTTAAAAACGTGTGTTTCTATCTCTCGAACAGCCAGCAAAGCAGCGCAATACCGTTTGCGCCTATTAGCGACTAAAATGGTCTATATAAAACATAAGCCTGTTGCCAGATGTGACTTGTGAAGTGTTCACTGTTGCCTACTACATTAGCATTCACTGCTTCATGTAAACACATTCGCACTGCTAATAAAAACTGTTTTTGATGAGTTATAATCCTTAATCATTAACAGCTGTATTGCTTCCAATAAGGTACTGCAGTTTGCAAGTTGGTTGTCATAGTCAAATGGTGAATGCTTTATAGTGTGGTTAGCACGGTTGATAGTGTGGTTAGCCTTGTGTAAATTAGCCATACAAGGCTTCTCTGTATTACGCAATCGTTATCACATGAGTCTGACAGCAATTCTAATTCTATCGCTTTTAGCATAGATTAGCAAGCTGCTTCGATCTGTTGTGACTTTGTAAGGTTGCTTACGTGAACAGTTATGCCAACGAACTACTCAGTGGATCTGCGCTGGAGAGCAGTTTGGTTATGTTAATTTCGTCAGATGACCTACACAGAAATAGCAGACCTGCTATTAATATCGCAGCGTTCAGTACACAGATATGTACAACTCTACTTATCGACTGGTAATATAGCGCCGAAAGAACAGAGGCATGGACCTGAGCCACTTTTGGAATCTTTATTCTTAACGAACAAAATAGTCTACCGATACGGGAATAGTCATAATTATTTGAGTGAGTTAGAACAAATATATCTATTGCAAAGACTGATAGACAGGCCTGGAACACATCTTTATGAATTACAGCAGCAATTGTTCAATGCTACTGGTACGTGGGTACATGTTTCCACAATTTGCCGCACTGTTGATCGGCTTGGATTCACTAGAACCCGTCTTCAACATGTAGCTCTTCAGCGCTGTGAGGAGATGAGAGCAGAGTTTATGGCAGACATTTCGAACTTCGATGCTAGCATGTTGGTGTGGGTTGATGAGACTGGTTTTAGACTCAAGAATTCTGATAGGGCATATGGATACAGTTTGAGGGGTATGCGTGCTACTGATTACCAGCTATGAGTGGGAAACAGATCTGTCAATGCCATTGCAATCATGTCACTGGAAGGAATGGAGGATATTAATCTTACAGAAGAGAATGTAAATGGCGATGTGTTCGAAGACTTTGTGAGAACAAATTTACTTCCTATTCTGATGCCTTTTAATGGTGCTAACAGTCACTTGGTTGTAGTATTGGACAACTGTTCAGTTCATCATGTGCACATAGTTATCGATATGAGCACAAGTATTGGAGCTCTGATCAAGTTCCTTCCCCCATACAGCCCAGATTTGAATCCCATCGAGTTAGTATTTTCAAAGGTTAAATCGTATTGGAGGGATAATAATTTAGTCGTACAATCTACATCTAGTCTTCGTACAGTGGCATCTATGGCGTTTAATACTATCACTCCGAAAGACACATTAGGATACGTAAAACATTCAGGGTATATATTTTGATTAAGTTAATACATGTACACAATAACTGTGTACCTATTGTGTAACTATAACCTGACTGTAACTATTGTGTAACTAGAGTTTCTTCATTAAGTAGACCGCTGCTCTTGGAACTCTTCCCCCGTCAGTGCACCTATATCTCTTAAGTTCACTAGTTCTTTTAGTTGGTGGATGTACTTTCCCCTGAGCTCAGCTGACTTGCTGGGAGAGCAGTAGTTAACGTTGCCTGACGAAGAGTGAGGAGAGAGTGTACCTGATGATGACGGATTACTAGGTTGTGTGAGGGCAGTGGCAAGCTTGTCAGCCATGACTGTAAGAGCATCTGTCAGATTATCAGAGCCACGACTGTGACCACGAGGTCGCTGTGCACCAAACATTGGGACTGGTGGAGGCTCCTCCAAACTCTCATGTGTACCTGCAACTATTGTTTCAGCCCAAAGTGCATATTGTACGCCAGAAAATTGAGGTCCATGTTTTTCACGCAATTGAGTCTTTAAATCGTTAACACGGGTTTTTCTCTCTTCTCTGGCATTCACCTTACTTGCAAGTTGTCTTTTCCTTCTTGATGTACGAGTATCTTCACCATCCATATCACTTTCGTCACTACTCCCATAATATCTTGGCTTTGATTTCTTACCCGTACACCAAAAAGTAAGCTTTCCGTATTGCAGTAGAACATCATGAGCATCATGCACATCTTCCTCGTTATTTAACCACAGCTTTGTAGATTTTTTATAGTAACCAATGGCAAAATCTAAAGTTTGGCAGAGGATATCACAGCCAACTTCATCAAAGAATGCTTGCTTTATCATGGTAGGGTTGGTTCTTGGTGTAAAAGAAAGATTCCTTAAGGTGAACATTGTAAATTCCTTTTTATTAGTTGGGTTGATAACCTTGAGGTATTGAGACATAAGGAAGCAATCTTGCAAAGCCACTGCACCAAAGTAAACACTGCTTGCTTGTGATGACGCACTAGAATTCGAGCATATGCTATCAGACTCACGTGATAACGATTGCGTAATACAGAGAAGCCTTGTATGGCTAATTTACACAAGGCTAACCACACTATCAACTGTGCTAACCACACTATAAAGCATTCACCATTTGACTATGACAACCAACTTGCAAACTGCAGTACACGTCCATATCGTCCAGCCCCCACCGTTGTGGTGCATACAACAATGGCAACTGGGGAGACATGGTCTGTCAGGAGTGATGACGTTCTTGTTTTAGCGTAAAGTGGCGAATAGAGCGCTCGTTCGACTATGAACATACATGAGAGTGAATCGACGACATGGTGGAGCAATCAATGAAATAACAATACATAATAATGGCATAGTAATACAGGCTCAAACATACTGCCTCCCAAAGATGGAATGTCTTTAAAATGATTATAAGCTTGCCTTTTCAGGTTTATACCTGGTCAATCTGGGCTTCTTCCTGTCAAGCAATAACAGGGGCATAGGCAGAAAATTCTTAAGTTCACAGTACTTACTACTTTGATACTGCTAGCACAGCTCAAAGCAATGTACCTGAAACTTTTTTGGGAAATGTACAAAGTTAAAAGAGGATACACAGATGATGAAGTTCATTAAGTTCGAAACACAAATACTTGAAAATAAAGTAGTAGTTAAGTTGAAAACTTAACTTGCAAAAGTAACTATCTTTTCACATAGTGTTGGCTATCATCTTGTAAAGAAAATGATATCGATGGAAATGTCATGACGTGTCCACAATATATCAGTCCAGCAGTGCTGAGGTGCTCATTATACCAAAGCCAGAATACCTACTTCCTTTTGTCATAACACATAGCGCAGTGCTAAATATTTGCGAAGTCACATCCGTACTCACAGCGGAGAGAACCTTACTCTTGACAAGGCAGTTAAAACAGCTTACCACCTCGTCTCAGCAAATACCTGGAAGTCGTCTGCCCTGGACTTCATTGTAGCTGTGTGGGCATTATGTGGCATAGATGATAGCCACATAATACGAATTGTGCTTACAGCACAATTACCGCATACAAGAACATTGTTGAAGCAATCATGGAGTCCTTAACGGTGTTCGATAGCAAATTTTGCTTTGAAATTCTTGCTTCAGTGCGGGTTTTAGTCCAATCGGGACTTTGTGTGTAACTGCCCATTTTATTCAGCTGAGGCTTTTTTGTTTTTATCATTGTTGAACGCTGTTTTGTATCTCAGCATTACCCGTACTAGCCTGCTCCATCCGAACTACTTGACTGTTTGTGCTTGGAAGCAGCAGAATAATTTTAACAATTTAGAATTCTAATTCAAAGAGAGTTTGCTAAATAAATAATAATGGCTGTACCAAATCCTTCATGGTAGTAGTCGTTATACTCAAAAAACACAGCACAGGTCACTATGTGCTATAGAACATTATGTACCTGATTCAAGATGTTCGAAAACTGAACATACTAATGTTTGATTCAGCCAATTTCAGTCCGTAACCTGTAATAAATCGGTCTTGTGTACCTATTGTCACACCTTAATTTATTTTTAAAACTTGCAAGTTATTTCTAATAACAAGCTTGACTTGAGCTATCGAGTTATCAATGTATTGTTTACTACTGGAGCTTACTTCGGTCAGCATTTGATCTTACATAAAGGAGTTCTTACGTGTCGCTGTTCTTACAAATGAGTTCCCTCACCAGAATAAGTTACATGTACTGACGCTGCCTCATGCTTGATCTTATACATAAACTAGTAGTAGCAATTTCTGCGCTGGTATTACTGTCACTAGTATGTATTATTGTAAACATTTATTTCTAAATTTTCTGTTATGAGCATATAACCATACAGCTGTAATTGGGTACGGATGTTTCAAACTTTTTCCTGCACAAGGGGCAACGTTCAAGTGTGCGTATGCACCAGTGGCAAAGATAACAATAGTGAATCTATTATTATAAAGGATGCTTCTATGCATACCAGAAGGTGTGACCACAAGGGATCTCCCGAGCGTCTTGAAGAACTCTAAACAGATTGGGCTGATGGAAAGCCATCAGCACTTGTTTATCAACACTGTCAATAAAACCTTACTAGAAATGCCGGCTTCTTTGTTATTTTCACTTTTCAGCACGCTAGTAGAAGAGTGAAGAATTAGAATGAAGTAATAATTAGCTATGCAAATATCACATCATCTCCTCATGAGATCACTACACTAGCAGACATATTCAGATATATAACCATCTCGTTCCCATACTACAAACATTCAGATAAATCCTGGAATAAATCAATCGGTCAGTGCTTAATAAGTAATAACTGTTTTAAGAAAACTCCTTTTGCTCTGAGTGAGATCAAGAACTCTCGCAACAACTACAGTTAATACGAAATGTTATTATTAATGTTAATATTAGCTATGCAATATATGAAACTCATAGTTATATAGTGTACAGGCAAGAGTTCATTTGGTATAGTTACTTACCTGCAATGCTAGTCTAACTTTATGAAACTACGATTTCCAGTTGGACATCTGTGTTCCTCTGCAACAGCGCAATGCTCAACACAGAAAGCTTTACTACCGTTCAACTCTTCTGGGCATATTCCTGGAAATGATAACCCTTTGAAGTTAGGGACAGTGTTTGTGACAGGAAACATGCGATGCGGTAATGCAATGCCCTATGATGTAGATTGTCTTCAATGGCCCTCATTTTTTCTACCTGTTGGGCTATCTGCCTGTATGTACATGCTTCCAAGTGCATAGGGAGCTGACTTTTTTCAACTTCAACTGGCATCCATAATATGCATATGGACTGAAAACTTCAGATAGGGGACAATCACTTTAAACATGGCACTTTAACTAAAGAGGAAACAGAATGCAGAAAAAATTGAATGCACCAATTGCATGCTCATGCTAAACTGTAACCTCGGTAAAATTCATTTTAAGAGCTTCGTCACAATTGTTAGGACAGTTATAAACTCGTCGATCTTGAGTACAGATCACACAATCAGCGGCCACTTGGTCCTGAAAGAGAGGATAATAGTAACTTATTAAAGTCGCGCCGAGTCACTGCTAGTTGATCAAAACAACCTCAGGTTGAGACAATGTAAAACCTACGGGGTGTCGCGATTACAAGTTCACTATGACTCAGATCAAGAAACATACTAATATTATTCCTTACAACACACACTTAAATACTAACAACTCAGACAAATCAAGATACAAAAACCCACAAACAGACCAATATATACCGCTCAACTGCTGAAAACAGCATATGGGTTACCAGGAACAATCACCTCATCCATAGCTTCCCTTGTCCAAGAGAGTGGAGTGTCAGGGACTACATAGATTGAGTTGTTTCACGCTTATCTGCTAATCTCTTTTGATGTTCATACTGTGTCTGATTGTCTCTCCTGGTATTCTCGGCAACACGGTTGTCTTCTATTATTTTATGCCTCTTATCAGGAGTTTCCAGCTGTCGCTCGAAATATCGCTACTTTTTTGTGCCACGACCTGTTATACCGTTGTGGTCCTTGGCTTTCTTGTACTCCGCCCTAAGCTTAACACAACATTGGATGGCAGTCCTGTTGTACCCTGCCTTCTGCATCTCCATTACATTACTGTCATAAATTGGTTATATGCTGTGTCCCCCTTCACAGCATATTTTTTTATTTTTAATGTTTTATGGGAAGGAAGGAAGCAAGTGACAGAGAGCAATAATAAAGTCAGTGTTTTGAAAAATGTTCCTCAATCAAACTTGAGAGCAGTGGAAGAAGTAGCAAGTCATTCATCTCATTCATAGATATAAAATAGTATTGGAGTACAGTCAGAGATCGACCTTCGCCGATTTTGAGAACAAGGCATCTCAGTTACTTAGTTTGAGTGAGCTGCGTAGTTTACTAGCTGTCATACCAGCAGTTGAAAAAGTCCGCTCTGACTTGTCTGAGGTAGCAGGTATTCCAATAAATTGCCATGCAATCAAAGCCAGGCAATCTCTTTGAACTGGTCTTAAATAGACCTTTGATCTTCCTATCCGGTCATGTGTAGCTCTTGATGACGATATGGCACCAGATGATAAGATTTCTAACGAACGAGAATTTGGACAAGAGCGCCACCTTCCGACAACTTCAGAAAATGCTTAAATGCTTAAACTCGTTCAGGAACTGTGTAATGTTGCATGATGAATTTGATCGAGTAGAGACAAAGACATAGCCCTAATGATGTATCACCTATGAGGATGGACTGTTATGTATCACCTATTGCTTACTCTATAGCTAAAGATGTCCATCAAATTATGCTTACTTATTAGTCATTGTTGATTATGAGTGTATCGCATTGATTGACAAACGTGCAACAATTGAAAAAAAATTAACCAAACGGAGTGACAAGTTAACAACAAACTTTAACTATCTTGTCGAACTTAGGGTGGTTTTCTCCATTGTAGTAATCAAGTAATCAATTTGCTGGGTAAGTGACACGATTTATTACTTATTCCTTATATTGCCGATTACCCTCTCTAGAATAAGCTAATGTCACTGCAGGGCTAATGTCAGTGCATTGTGCTTTTATATGGATCGACAGGGTCCTGGCCAGGACTAGATGGTCGATCAGAAGCACCTACCGAATCTAAAGACCATGGTACATAGAAAATAACCAATTCTATTCAAGTGCTTGCAGCATTCAATATTCAATCGATATTGTAACTTATAGAGAGAGATTATAGCTAGGACAAATCTGAACATTACTACTACAGAACATGCAACCGAAAAAAAAGAACACTAGGACAATGCTTGTATTATACAAGTTGATCAAACTATGCGTACGTGCTTGCTAGTCAGCTAGAAATCACAGAGGTTTGTTGCTAGCTAGAGGAGGTGTGTATGTATGATGCATTAATAAATACTGCAGTTTGCTGATAATTATTCACCAATGCATAATTATATGGAAAAAGTGCCGATTAAAAGGAAGAAGAAATGAAGGCAAGAGAAAGAGCCAACGAATCCACACGAGTATCATAGAGCTCAGAGAAGAAGTCATAGAGCAAAAGCTGAAGTAATAGTCTTGGTTTAATGCTTTGATCAGAGAACAAGTACCAGTAGCACCATTCAATTGAAATCCTGGTGGGCATTTATTGAGTCTTACGTATGTTGGCGGTCCTTCGGAAAAAGAGGGTGGTTAGTTATCTGAACGTTTGCAAGGGAATGATTGATGAATGGAGTTCAAGAGAAATCATGCAATTGCTTTACTTACAAGTTGTCTTTTCTGGTTCTGGTAAAGCGCCGCGCCGATAGAGAGAGAGACGAGCGAGAATGAGAGAAAGATGAGAAATGAAAGAAAGATGAAAAATACAACCAAGAATAGTTAAGGAAGAGGAACCTTTCTAGACATCTGTTTCTTCTTCTTTCTTGTCTCATTGTTGACTGATAAAATCCAATAGTATCACGTATTTCAAAACCCGAGCAGCTAGGATTGTGTCACCAGGTATAAGTTTGCAAAGGAGAGTGGAATGCTCTGTTATTAATGTTTGTCACTTACTAGCCATTGAGACTATGGAGGCTAATATACAATTGGGAATTGCAACACAGCTCTGACAAACCTTACCTTACTAGTAGAGATAAAAAGTGCAGAGACTTCTGCACATATTCATCAGCTAGGTCCTAATTATTTAGGAGTTATACCTCAAGGCAGCGTGAGTTACATTTATGAAGGGTGAGATAGAAGAGTAGATATCATGATAGTTATATACACATCGTCAAGGATCTATATCAAGGCATAGTATATGGTCATAATCATGAATATTATTAAAGGTATTAAAGATAAGAATCAACGTTGTCTTTGACCGTCCAAACAATTTGGTTAAATCGGTTTGCCTGTTTGGATAAGTTAATCTTTGCAGCAATATCAAGAGAGCCTCCATTCCAGTTATACATGCTTAGGCGGAATAACCAGGGCTTGGAACGGTTATTTCATAATCTTCTTTCTCAAACCTACATTTGTTTTAATACCTATCTCCTCATTCTCTTGCAGACCGACTATGGAACACACATGTATACGGACATCAGTTTCTTATTGCTTTTTGGTTGTTTGCCCACCAGGTTAACTGGAACAACTAGAGCGTCTTGGACACTAACACTTGGAACAGACAGCAGCGGAAATGATATCTTCTTCATCCAGAATTGAAATTTCTTGTCTCCTTTAATGGAATCTTAGCCCCCAATAATCTGTAGATCACTCTGATCACTTTCATAGATCACTTTGATATTAAGTTTTATTTTGATTTTACCAAACAGTAGTCACTAGTCAAGAAATTGTATTGAATGAATAGACAAATGAGCGAGAGAGTCATTCGATGTTAGACTCCTTCTCTTTGTTAGGCGAGAGCATCTCACTCCATAGCAGATCAGTCGTCCTGAGGAGATTGCTCACAAGGTTGAGAATGGTGAAATCACAAAAGAGATGCTTAAGACTGAGATGCTTATTATACACAGTCTTATTGACGGCATTCAGGAATGTCAGTCTTTTAATGTCGGTATTTTATTTTTACTTTTGCACCAGCTAAGGTATAACTCATCTTGGTAATGATAATGTAGCATGAGTGTCTCTGATCAGTATCATTGACTCTATGATGATAATGTAGCATGAGTGTCTCTGATCAGTATCATTGACTCTATGATGTCCCAATCACACAAGGTCAGTAGGTAAAATTTCCCCAAACTTCTGGAAACAGAATTAAACTATTGTGTTTGTGTTTGTAAAGCTATTGTGTTTGCATTCAAGATTGTACTGATCAGGATGATCAGATCTGGCATACACAATGGATCAGATATGGAGGATATCATCCTGAAGCATATACAATGCCATGATAATCAATACAATATTTATGCTCAGGTGCACATAGCTACTTCATGGAAAGATTCTCACCATGGACTCCATCAATTATCTTCAAAATCATGTTTTCAAACAATGCAACCGGTTCTTTCTTATCTGCAATCAACGCTTTCGCCATGCTACTACTGCTGCACTTTCCTTTCTTCATAGTCATCTTGCACTTGCTACACTCTCCTATCAATTCATAGGTCTTTTACCTTGCATTTGCCTATTTATGAGCTTATTTCAAGATTTCCCATCCTAGGTAAAGCAATTCATAATCAGTAACTTTGTACTCTGGGTACTCTACACATTTCTTAAACTGAATGTGAGCATGACACCCTGTTTTACGGCTCCCTTGAAGCTTTATCCTGGAACTTTTTTGTTGCTGTTGTTGTATCATAACAGTATTAAAGATAAGACTCAACTCTGTCTTTCATCTTCCAAACAATGTTTCTGAGGCAAAGGCAAATAGGAAAGATGTGACTGTGGCTGAGGCAAATAGTGTGGTGGCTGAGGCAAATAAGGAGGCAAGTAGGGAGGATGTTGTGGCTGAGGCAAGTAGGGAGGATGTTGTGGCTGAGGCAAGTAGGGAGGATGTTGTGGCTGAGGCAAGTAGGGAGGATGTTGTGGCTGAGGCAAGTAGGGAGGATGTTGTGGCTGAGGCAAGTAGGGAGGATGTTGTGGCTGAGGCAGGTAGGGAGGATGTTGTTGCTGAGACAAGTAGGGAGGATGTTGTGGCTGAGGCACCCAGACGCATACCGGTGGTAGTGGTGGTTGTGTAGGTGGTGGTGGTGGTTGTATTACTTGCTGTGGCACTTGCATGGGTAGATTCTGTAGAAAGAGACATGACATTAATTATGCCTCGGTGGGTGGAGCCACAAGGCATACAATAGTTGTGTGTGTGTGTCTTTCTGTCCGTTGCCGGCATAGCACATCGCACGCTAAAAAGTAGTTTTGTGTTGTGGCACTTGGTCTATTGAAATAGCTTTGTCGTAAGTTGCTTTTTGGGAGGTTTATTTTGATTTTCAATAGGTTCTTTTCTTGTCTTTTGGCTTTCTCTATGATCACTTCAATGACGAGAATGGTAAACCAAGATAGAGTTGAATCTGCACACCGCATGTGTGCCAGTGCCCACACTCGCTACTCACGGCAATGAGCCTCTCTGGTTGAAGCAGCACTTGGCTTGTTAACAGTACTTCTGTTTTTTGAAACATTCTAAGGAAACTTTATTTTAATAATTGACTTGACTTCAATTTTTTCAGCTATCATCTTTTCTTAACCTATTTTCTCCTTGATCTCCTCTACATTAATAATTCAGTAATTTGAATAATTACTGAGTTAATAATTCTGTAAGAGTTATTACAATAATCTTGGTAGCATTCCCTTGTAGTTGGGTATACGTCCTTGAGGCATGTATGACTGGATCAATTCTTTCTTTAGTCATAAACGTAACTATATATCTCACATACGAGAAGTTGATTAAAGTGATGGATATACGGATTGATATCATATATAGAGTTGTGGATGATATCATTCTTTTTCTCTTTCATTATTTCTTGAGACAGTAAAGATAGAAATACTGTAACGATTGGCTAGATCTTTTTCGAGAAGATCTAGTTGAAGGCGAACTATCACTAATAAGTACTCTTCTATTGAAAGGCTTCTTCCACAAGAGCTTTTTGTGGTACCAGTAAATTTCACTACCCCACTAGTGGAGAGAATTAATAATAGAGCATTGTCATTAACAGCATTAACAGTTAATTAACATTATAATCATAACATGCTTTGGTATCCTCTGAATTCCCTCTTCCCTGAGTGTTGCTCGTGTGGATCTATTCCTGACAAATCTTGTACCTTAACACTGATGCTGATGCTCATTTACATGATGTTTTAAGTAGGTGTGACCAATTTTGACGCCTTTAGGCAACATTAGGGTTAAAGGGTTAATTATACTTTGACCCAAATGAAAAATCAAATGGAGTGATCCATTCCAAAATAGCCTAGCAAGAACCCTTAGCATATTACATATTAACAGGCTTCACCCTTCAGCCCTTGGCACATACAGGAATGTAACAACTCAAGGAGTGATCCATTCCAAAATAGCCTAGCAAGAACCCTTAGCATATTACATATTAACAGGCTTCACCCTTCAGCCCTTGGCACATACAGGAATGTAACAACTCAATATACTTTGAGGGACGGACAGGGGAGTTCGGTAAGCCGCACCCGATGTGAATGGTCTGCTCATGAATATCATTCCTGGGTCCGCATCATCACTCCCAGTCATCTAGATAAGATATTAAAATCTTTAAGCCGCTTTACAAAGAATGTCCAATTTTATTGATCAAGTACCTTCACTCTAAAATCTTTTGCTGTATAATGTGGAGATTTAAAGCATTTCGCTGTGGCAGTAGCGAAATGACTAGCTGTGGCAGTAGCCAGCTAGTCATTCGTCAGAATGAGATGAGCTAGGTCACATTAACGATGTGGTTGTACTTGTGCTACAAATGTTTTGATATGTCTTCACATTGTTGAGGGGATTGGTAGCTCCTCCATAGCTGTGTTGCTGAGCTAATAAATAAGACTCAACAGAGGAGGACTATGTTGTAGTGTATGCGTGGGCTAGCTCACCACGAAGACATTCAACTGTTGACGAATGAATATTGTTTTTCTCCAACACTTCAGACTCCTCTTCCGAGGTCGCTTCTTCCCAGTCCATCTCAAATATGTGAGCAAGCAAGTTATAAGCAATATGGCGAGCAAAGAACTGCAGACTGCAAAAGCCGCAAACTACAGCGCGCTTTTTGCAACCATCCACAATGCTCCAACACAGGGTTTAGAGTTTCTTTCTTAACAGATGAACTCTCATTTGAAACTCAGTTTCATCGTGCAGCTGCAAGATTCTCCTGTAAAAAAAATTACGGCAGAATGATGTTTTACTTAGACGTCCACTTGTAACCTCTTCTCCACCAGTTACAAAAATAATAAGTAGACTATGTTTCCTGCTCCTACATATACTCCTTCTGGTATTCCTAGGCCTCTGGGTCATGCTTTCAGCTGTCACTACTCCCCACTTCAGTTTGGAAGGCACCACGGAAGGGTGCCTTCTTGAGGTGGAGTTGGAGGGGTGCCTACACATAAACAGTGAAGGTGGGACAGTGACATTACAAAAGCACTAGTGACATTGACATGCATGATTCACTCACCAGAAACTTCCGCGGCTCTTCTGACAGCGGCTTCTGCATAGAGAATAGTGATTGAGCTCAGTAATAGTGCATAAAAATTAAACTTACTCATAGCGGCCCTCTGTATCCTTCCCCGTTTAGTTAGAGCGGCCATTTCCCCATGATCGAGCGACGAGTGACTCAGGAGTGATGATATGATGGAGATGGACAGATGGTTTAAAATTCACGCCAATAATAACACGTGATGCGTTGCTATGCCAATTAATAAAATGGCGCTGTTTTACCCGGGACACTTTATTACTTTATCACTTTATTAAAACATTTACGGTACACGTAGTAAAAGCAGCGCTAGAGAGTGTCTAGCTAGCTACAGATCAGAGTGTCTCGGTGTCTAGCACTGAGTAACTTGATGATGGAAGGACGATGCCTGAAGGCAGTGACAGTGAGTGAGCAGTGACTGTGGCAGTACAGAGGCCATAGCAATGGCGATGGAGTGACGAGTGATGGGGATAGTTTCAAAATTCACGCCAATAATAACACGTGATGCGTTGCTATGAAGGATGTTTGATCCAATAAAATATGGTTCTCTTGATGTACTTTTGCATTACACTAAAGCTTATATTCACTACTTGTCACTCTTAACTGATCATCACTATAAACGTAAATATCAGCACCACTTTCCTAAAATAATCTTTTTGTTAAGCTTCATCCACCCACTTCAGTTGTTGTGGTACAAACAATAACAACTGTACCACCAAAAATCACCCCATAATATTGGCTATTTCTATCTTACGAGGTAATCAACTGCATTGTAATAAACCACCGTATAGTCGCTGCCATATCTGGTCTTGTTTTGGGTCGCTCTAAACGACAACGACAATACACGATATTTGTTGTCCTACAAATTACGAATTCTAGTTGGACATCTGTGTTCCTCAGTAACAGCGCAATGCTCAATACAGAAAGCTTTACTACCGTTCAACTCTTCAGGGCATATTCCCTGAAATGATAACCCTCTGATGTTAGGGACAGTGTTAGTGACAGGAAACATGCAATGCGGAAAAGTAAGCTTCCACAATTAGCTTTCAACTACTTAATGTACAGTTATTAAGTTGCAAGTGTTTTGACTTGATACTGAATGACATTTCTGGCAGGGACAGCAGCAGCTGAGGTAACTCGTGATTGTTTTAGTCCAAAATACGACATTGGCATCTTGGTCTACCCTGTATGTGATTGTTTGTGTTGAACTGGACTGCATCTGAAGCAACCGATTGTTGTGTGCCTCCTTCCCTAGCCACTTGTAAAAATGCTGTAGCAAATTATTGGAGTTTTAAAAATACATCTTCATAGGGCAGCGAAGTTGAAGTCAATAGCAACTCTTTTTGCTCTTTCTTGTTATGTAAATATTCAGGTTCTCTTTTATTCAATTCATAACCAGGTTATCTTTTCGTAGTCAATTCATAACCAACTTGATTGGTCTATAGGGAAGCTTTCATTCTTACAAAGAAGCTATGTTTTTGATGGAACATGATACAAACTCTCATGTTACCATGGTGACCTATGGTATGTTTGAAGCTCGGTAACCCGTACATTCCCTTCTCTAACCACCACAATGTGTACATAAGACTACTAACATCCACTGATGTTTTGCGGGTCATCAATTACAAAGATGGAGTATACTCCTTACGATGACTGCACTCACTGGTACATTAATGATTGAAACAAGGCAAGGTTTATACTTAAGCTAATTCGATTCTATCTAGATTTTTTCGAACTGTTAAATTATGCACACACTTACAAAAGAAATGAAGACTGACTTTTAAGAATTGATTTATGAAGACTACTAATATCCACTGATGTGTTGCGGGTCATCAATTACAAAGATGGACTATACTCCTTAAGATGACTGCCAATTAGAACTGACAGATGATTGAAAGAGGAGCTCCATCGACATTTAAAATTGGCCAGTGTGCTCAAGCACGCTCAGAAAGCCTCCTGGTTCTGCAAGTTTTTTTATAAACCATCCTGCTTTGGATGTCACTCCTGTCAATAATCATATCATCCATAACTGAACGTGTAACTAGATACTGTAACAAATCCTTGGATCCACTGGCACCTGCTTTTTTTGGACCGGCTGGCTCGGTGGAGCTTGCTTAGCACCTGCTTAGTAAAAATTAAATCATTGCAGATATATGATAGGAGTATCCCTTATATGATATGGCTTTATACACCAATTATTATACTGTGCTCGCAAGACGTTGCTCTTGTTGATGATTATAATACATCTACCTTGTCCTATATGGCTCTCCATCCTGATGCAAAGCATGGATCAGCTCTCAGCTGATGAGACGTGGGATCAACTGTATCCCACTGTAGTAGTAGTTTGGTTATCACTTGAACAAGAGATTGTGTCCTGCAGTTTCGAGGTCTGCTATTCTCCTCCCACAGCTGGTCTCCACCAGCTGAGGGTGCAGGTGGGAGGGACCGATATTCTTGACGAGCCTCTCACGGTAGAAGTCATGCCCAGGAAGGCAGGACAGACGTTCAATATCTTTTCTATGCCCGCAGGAGTAGCCATTACGAACAATGGTAAACTCATTGTAGCAGAGTGGGGCAAAGACAGCATCACCATCATGAACAACGGCAAGAAGGTCAGCAGCTTCGGAAAACGTGGCTCGGAAGAGTGCAGTTTAGTTTTCCACAAGGAGGATTGGAGCAGCAATTCCTTATTCTCCCTAGGTAAGAGTATGTAGAAAAAGCTGTCAGAGTTGAATCTGTACACTGCATGTGTGCCTATAGCGTTACTCCACCCAGTACATTCAGGGAGGATTTCGACTTCTATCTCCATCTCCATCCTGTTTTCAACTTCTATCTCTGCTGCAACACCTTTTTTAATGATCAGTAGTTTTGTGTTGTAGCACTTGGTCCATTGAATATGCTTCGTCTTAAGTTGCTTTATGGTAGATTTATTCAATAGCTTCTTTTCTTGTCTTTTGGCTTTCTCTATGATTACTTCAATTTCTAAATTAAGAGAAGAGAACGAGAATGGTAAACAAAGAGAATGGTATCTATAGCTCAAATATACAAGTTCAAAGAATTTAGCTCACATTGTAAGGTGCATATCTTCCACCTCTTCTATCGCGTCCTGTTTTCCACTTTGGCCACTTTTCGGATAACTCAGTAGCTGTGAAATCAGTTGGGTTTGAGATTGTGAGCATTAAATTACACCATTGTCCTAACCTGTCTATGAGGGCTAATTTTAATTTTAATTTTTAATTTTCACTAACTTTCAAAGGCCATCGGGATTGTCCTACAATCCTTCAGATGGCATGTAGCTCCTGTTGAAATGAGCAAGGAGTCTGGCTTCTTGTCACTGAGGGCATGTGGAAAGAGCCTGACCAACTCACTCCATATTTGCGCTCCTCCTCCTTGTCCAAGCTGTGACTCAAGTGACACGCTCTCGCCATCAGACTTGAAATTGGCTGCTTCCTACTCTCACCCTCGCGGTCACACTCTCACCCACCCTACTCCCACCCCGTCTCGTACCCAGCCTTTAGGTTGCCATCGAGAACCTAAGACAATCTCAGTTGGTTTCTGTAATTATAAAAATTGTTACATTCTGAAGTGTCATGCATGCACAAAGTCCAAGTTTTTGTAGGTGTCAGCGGTTCAGTAGCTATGAAACCACTGGAACTGGCTGAGTGGGGTGTTTCGGGTTGAGAAG
This sequence comes from Haliclona indistincta, assembly GCA_964017065.1. Lineage (NCBI taxonomy): Eukaryota > Metazoa > Porifera > Demospongiae > Haplosclerida > Chalinidae > Haliclona > Haliclona indistincta. The sequence goes on from OZ024786.1 coordinate 6,124,660, forward strand.
AAAGCATAGAGGAGGCAGGAGAGGGAGGGTTTTCTGTGTTGTTTGAGTCACAGGTGTGTTCATCTGCTTCCGTAGAAGTGCTGCTGCTGCTGCTAGTAAGCAGATTACGTGGGTTGACACCTACAGAGATACAACAGGTATACATCTATACATGTGCACTTGTATAATTATTCACTTTTGACTAGATGAGTGAAAATTTCCTTTGGAAATACGCTGGCATGGACAACAGGAACTTTGATGGAGGTGGTTCCTGTTGGTGCGTCCAGTCGATTGAACACTCGGCTCTGACTTCTCACGCCACAACCTGATGGGATGTTGTCCCTAAATTCATTAATAGTGAATTTGGTTACAATTCCTTTTTGAGTCATCAAGGCAACAGCTACTTATACAGCCACTGCCATACTTGCTTTTCCACTTTGAGTACCAAATTGCAAGAAAGCTCTAGCCTGAAGCATGCATGATGATAAGAATAATTATAATTTCATCGTACCTTAACAGGACTGTCTAGTGCATCGACTAGCTGTATCAGGTTGCTTCCAACTTTCTCCCAATAATTAGCAGAGATGGTCGCTTGATCTGATGTACAATCCATGCATGTCTCGGAACGTTTTTGCAAACTGTCTAGATGTGGTGAAAACTATAGTTGTACTGATGATGTGGTAGTATAAGTAGCATTAGATATCTTACCTCTGTTGATAGTAGAAACATTGGTGGGTCAGAGTCCTGCTGTCCGACACTCTTTACTGCAGCAAGATTCCTTGGCTGAGAAGTACTCATGAACTGCATTACTTTGCTGAGGATGTAATTACCAAGATCGGTATCAGAAAGAGTGCAAAACATGCCACCAGATCCAAAAGAGCGGTTGATGGCTTGTACAGAGCATATTATAAAATCTTGTACGTGTCCTGACAAATGTCAGATCAACCCACGATTTGGTCAGACATTCTTTCAAAATGATTGGACATAATTTTTTTTTCAAATTTTATAATCAGATCACATGCAAAGTACAGTAAAAGTGAATTAACGGTAAATAAGTGATATAACAGTGAATAAGTGATATAACAGTGAATAAGTGAAGATACAACTGAGATATTCTGCCCAAAATAACCCAAAGAATTGAAATATAGTATACGATTCAGTCTTCAGCAGACATCCAACTATCCCAGTCATCAAGCACAAAAGGCTGCTGTGACTCTTCATTGTCTTCAACTCTCTCACTCTGACTGGTGGAGCCTCCCCTTCTCGTGTATTCTTTACGTGGGTTCTGGTTTACTCTGCGTGTAGTACAGCAATCTGTCCACCACAAGTCCACAGCTGCATCAGCAGAAAACTGACTCAGAGAAGGCCCTTCAATGTTCAATTCAAGTAGGTCACACAGAGTGCTTATGTGAAGGCAGTTCCTGCGCTTTGTCTTGACATTCTTTACTATGGAAAACATCTGTTCTACTCGGCTAGTTGTAAACGGCAGGCTGAACAGAAGCTCACAAAGCAGTAGGAGGTTAGGCCATCTTTGTGCATTCGGAGATGTATGCAGTTTGTACCAGATGTGAGTGTATTTCTCTCTTCCTATTGCTAGGTACTGCTGGGCATATTCTACTGCCTCCTCAAGCTCATCCTGGATGCTAGGAATGCACACACCTCTTGATTCTAACGGTTTACGGAATATTGACACAATGTGCTCAGCTGCTTCCTTAACATCTGAGACAGCCTTACTGCCATCATCTTCATCTCTAGGCTGCCAGGATTGAGTTTCCATCAGAACAAGCAGAGACCTCAACAGGCTTGTGTCTGTCCAAGAAAGTCGATCTTTGAGTCTCTGTTGTAACCTGTCAATATCAGCTAGTACATGTTTCTTGCACTGATCAACAACTTTGTCAATGTTGTCCACAGCAACACCCTGGTACTCTAGCTCACCATCAACCTCCTTCACAGATCTTTTTAAAGATTCAATAGTAGACCACAAACCAGGGTTCTTCTCTGTCAATGACTGAAGAGCTCTGGATGATCTTAGAGTGCTTTCTACACAGCTGACAACATCAGTAGAATCTTCTTGCATTGTCAGGCTAAGGATAGATACTGGCTTAAGAGCTTCTATATACAGACAGCACGCAACTAGTATCTTGGAGCTCTTCCACTTCATCAGGTAACCTTTCAAGCGAGCTCTGTCAGTGGATTCCAGAGAAGTGTCTTCCACAAGTGCAGAAAGATGTGCTATGTAAACACCATAACGGTCTACTATGCGTTGCAAAGCATTGCGCTTATGAGTAATCCACCTAGTCCCACAGCTACGAATAGGCCGATCCCCACCTTTAACTAGATCGAACACTTCCTTTAGCTCTTTTGCAATGCTTTCAAGCTCACGGCATTTCTTTGGTGACTTCTCATACAAGTAGTAGATGCGAAGGAGCATTTCATCTTCCGATGAGAAAAGCGTACTTGAAAATGCATCCTTACAGGCCAACTCTAGTCTATGAGCATAGCACCAACCCCAGAACAACCATGGCAAAGCTCGCTGAAGCTGTCCTTTTAGACCTTCTCGATCGCCAATGTTAACTCTAGCACCATCTGTACCAATACCAACCAACACAGGTTTGCCTTCAACAGAGAGAACACTATCTCTGTTCAAAACATTCTCTACACCAAGGAGCTCTACAGCCTTATCTACACACTTCACTAAACCACTAGCATCAGCTTTTTTAGGAGCTTCAATAGTTAGAAAACGTGTGCATGTCTTCATTTGTTGGTTGGCATCGTCTTTATTGCAGTACACTAGAACTATCAGCTCATCTTCTACATTGCCAGCATCTGTAGTCCCATCCATTAGCAAGCTATAGAAGTGGCTTTCACTAAACAGTTTGGATAGGAATGCATGCTTTTGGCTTCTGGCTATATAAGCTGTGAATTTTTTTGCAGATTCCTGTGTGTTGTAGGCGTCACCTAGATTCACCCCATGGCGCTGTTCCAGTTCGACGATCGATGGATACTTGGCAAAAGGTACGCTTTCCTTGGCCATTACGTAGGCTACATCAAACCTTTTTGCCACTTGTAATCTTGTAGCATCGTCCAGCGTACAAAGGCTACGCCCGATTGGCGTCTGTAGTACAACTGACTCGCCTCGCGCTTTCGCTGATTCACTATGCATACGAGTCATTGCTGCTTTATGAACCTCGCTAGTAGCATGCTCAAGTACATTGCTAACTTTCAGGTTCGTTGAACCAGTCACCCAGGTCTTCGAAAAGTTCTTCATGCTTTCCAGGTGGCTTCTATATTTTGTGCATACCTCGCAATGAAGAGACGCCACGTGGCGCTGGTCTTGTTGTAGATCGCATCGTAGCCAAGAACGAGTGAGGTGGTCCTTCTCGTGCTCATGCTGCCACTTGTTGAACGTGGCCTTCGTTAGTTGGCGTTTTTTAGCTGGTACATCGCTGTCACCAAACTGAGTAGCTGGCCCACGTTTGCGTCCGGCCATTTGTCCGACCATTCATTGACTGACCGGTCACAGTTCGTATTTGGCCGGACATTTGTCCGATGACCGGCCGTTATAATATGCACTGTTGTATAAAGTCTGACTTGTGCATGGCATCCTTTGCATAGAAAAAACAGTCCATACAGCATGCAACGAATCAAAAGTACTTCAGTGTTCCCTGGGCGTGGCTCATATCTTGTGAGGTGTGGCTCATATCTGCTGTGCTCACATGTGGGTGTGTCGGCGAAGCAGGCGTGGCTCAAAGTGCAAGCCCATCCCGTCTTGTTTCCTTACTTTTGCAAGCGCTATCTAGTCTTGTTTCTGCTAGCATCATCCCATCTTGTTCCCTTACTTTTGAAAGCGTCGTCTCATCTTGTTCTCAACAGCTTGTGTACGTGGTAACTGATTATTATTAACACTACTATCATAATAATTATTACTACATGTAGTTACATTTTGTTTTTTTACATTTATGACTACATGTAGTTAAATTTTGTTTTTTTTTACATGAACTCCCTCCCTGGTCTTCATTACTTTTCCTCTTTGGTGGACGAGGAGGTGGTGAAGGGGAAGGAGGTGGGGGGAGGAGGAGGACAAGGAGGCAGCGGAGGAGCAAGAGGAACTGCTACTTCAGGGGGCAGAGTATCTGGCCTATAGGCAAGCATCCTCTGTATAACAACAAAGTGTAATGTGCTTTTTTAGAATTCTCTCAGCTTACCATTCTGGCATGATATGCGTCTTCCAGATTATCTGTGTAGTCGTCCATGTGTTGATGGAGGACGGTGTATGTGTTACGGGCATACACTCCAGTTGCTGCTTATGATAATAACAAATCTCAAAACCACAGATTTATACCAAGCTCACTCACATGGTGCTGCCATTTTCGCCCGACCTTTAGCGCTTAATTATTATTCATAGATTAAGGAGTCACATGTTTCAATTGACCTTTTTAGTATTAATGATGTCATTGTGCACACCCATAATTTGATAAAACATGTACACTCAGGCGTCATTCGATTTTGTCATCCCTACACTCTTTTTTGTTTTTAAACTTTTTTTGGTTACTTGTTTCTGATACTTTTTTAATCAACCGTAGGTTCTATAACTCAGCTAGTTTATGAGTCTATAAAGAAAACAATTTTTAAATATCATTATAATTATTAACAGTATTAACTTTTATTAATCTATGCTATTTCTGTCTATCCTTAGGCAGCAGACCAGAATCCTTCTGCAATGGAGAATTTAATAGCATTTCATTATAACACAATATTATATTATTATTATCTCACATCGTGCTTGTCTGCCTCAGGCTGTTCATCCTTGTCTGTCCGCCTCTTTCTTTTTAATGATCCTGCAGCAAGACAATAATCAGCTTATGGATAAATAAGTGTAGTAGCTAGTAGCTTACAATTCCTTGGGCCCATGGAGGTGGTGGAGGTGGGTCCCATATCACTTAAGTTCCAATGGTGAACAAGGGGGGGTGTTATTTTATGTTTTGGGACCTCCTCCTGTGGTTGTGCGTTTGGTACCAATATCAAGCTCCAACTTCTTGATAAAGCAATGGGTGCGGTGCACTGGGACTGAGTTGACATCATGGTGCACAAGTTGACTCACCTCTGTTTTCTTATTTGCTTGGCAAGCATGCAGATTGGGATATTCCTCAGGATTTATAACCTGAATGTGCTAACGCCACAAGTCGTCCAAGCATTTGATTAGCAAGTTATAACTGTGTCTGCTAATTTTAACTTTTAAATTTGAAGGGTCTGAGGTTTTTAGGTGTTAAAACCAGATCTGTACGTATCTTACCTCACCCTCTCTGCTTGAGCCATCGCAATAGTATGAAGTAGTTGCACGGCTCAAACTCTGAAGGAAAATCCACAGCCTGTTATTATTGCAATGCAGAGTTATGGTGTAAGGGTCAACTGAGCTACAGGGTGTGGCTGTATTCTTAAAATTAGCATGTTATGATTTCTGCCTATCTTAATAATATCATCACTTATCGGAGACAGTGGAGTCATCTAGAGACTGACACTGTCATCATCTGTATTGTCAACATCACCACGGTGATCATCTTCTTCATCATCATCGTTACAACTTTGTGAGCTGCAGTTACTAGTCTAGTAGATGAGAAGGTGCACAGCCTCTTCAGAGAGTAAGGAGCGTGGAATGCCGCAATAACAACAATAATCAAAAAGGTTTAAAACATTGATTTTACAAGTAACAGTTAATTAATACTTTAAGACAAGAGTAACATAGTTATTTAGTTATTTAGTTTTCTTCTGCACTAGCAGCATCACCAACATCACCAACATCACCAACATCATCCTGCAGGGAAATGTACTAATCCATAGCAGTATACAGAACTAAACATACCAAGCGAGGTTTCTTGGCTGGCGGAGGACCAGACGGAGGACCAAAGGGACCCCGAGGATTGTTAAAAATGTCTTCGAAGTCCAGTGCTTCAAAGTAATACTCCCTTTGGTCCTCCGTCTGGAAGCAGCCGTCATCTCGATGGCTGTCGTCCACACTAGGACCCAAGGGTCTAATCGGTGAAGCGGGAGCATTGGGGTCCCACGTGGGACTCCAATGCTCCCAAGACGATGGGTACTCCTTCATAGGCAGAGCTATTAAAGAAGAAAGTTAGTGGCTAGTTGCTAGTATGCAGCTCACCGTCTCACTGGAGCCATCGTAAATGCGGCTCATCGGCATTCTTTCGACTTGGGCCGTCGGCATCATCTTCACAATCACAATCCTCATCTTCGAATAATTGTAAGTTTACTCTTAGCCACTCCACAGCATCATCCACATCATCATCATCGTCCTCATCACTGGCAAATCTGTCCACATTCTCCCTCAACCACTCCACCATCTCCTGCTCGTACCTGTCTGTAAAACCAAACATCAGAAAAACCTTCTTCCATCATGTTTCCACTGTCGCGATCGCCGTAGTGTCGGTGGCACATGCGCTATGATGGTATTCACTCCCATGCGCGTAACTATTAACACATACCAGCACGTGCTACATCACATCTGCTACATCAGTCGTCAAAATACTGTCAATAATCATCACAGGCTACATGCATACATACATAATTATTAAGTCAGTTGTCTCATTGATCCAGCTGGTTCTGTTTGTCAGTCATTATGGAGAGGATGGTCTTGTCTGTCTTAGATTCTAGTGTGAATCACGTTCACCTATTGCGAACACGGCTACTGTTCTTATAGAGGTCATGGACTCAGAAGGCACCTGACTTTGGGATACATGTGTTAAGCTGAAAATTCAACTTGTAAAATTGACTATCATTTTACACTGGCAGATGCTTGTGACAAGGAAGGTGCTGCTGTAGTGTTGGCTAATACATAACCAGCTACTTAGTTGATGAGCAAACTATCTTTCCATTTCCAGTACAGTTACTATAGTTTTAGATACTGAGTTGATGTGACTGTATTCTATTGTTAACAGCATTCTAAAATTAATATAGTATAGCAGATTCAGATAGTAGCAGACTCTATTCAGGAGGAGCATCTTCTTCCCAAATACATTGCCAATCCAAATCTAATGGTGAGGTGCAAAGTTTAAGTAACTTAACACTGAATCATACCTTCAAACCACCGCTCTAGTACTACCTCCTCCTGCTCTTCCGGCGCATTTATATCTAAGTGGAAGACAGTAAAACCTATGCATTAGAATACATGATTTTCTTACTGTCTTCTGTCATCATCATCGAACGCTGCTTCTTTGCTGATGGCATGTTTCTGGACACCGTCTTGAGAGGGTACTATCTGTCAAATCCAATCCTGAAACCCTCTGCTGTCCCCGTCAGAATATGGCTGCTGAACCGCCTATCGGGATGCGGTTCCAGAGCTTGTCTCCATGCTTTCAATACCAGCGGAGTGGATATCTGCTGGATACACAGTGGGAGAGGAACTACCCTTGCCACATCAGGTCTGCAAGCCTCCAGCGCAATGAGATCTTGCATGAAGGTGTATCCGCCGCTGCAGAACCTACAGGGAGTATAGCAGCACTCCATCAGGAATTGAAGAACTTTTATGTCTCAAGGGAGATATCTAACAAATTTTTAATTTATTCATTGGTTCATAGTTTGCACTGCCATTGATGTCTACTAGCAGTCGAGCAACTCTTCCATACATAACCTGAAATGGTGTGTACTTAGTAGACTGTTGGAATGTTGTGTTGTTCGCGTACACCACCTCACTCAGCCTCTCGTCCCATGTAGTGCGATTCTCTTTGACAAATTAGACAGACTGTTGATCATTTTCTGGTTCGTCAAGAGCATTTGCTTGAGGTGGTAAGGTGTTGTTAGCCGGTGGTCGATACCAAAGGCTACCATAAACTGGTTATTACAGCAGGAAGTCCCATGATGAGACAAATCTGTGATGGTTTGATGACAATTAAACATGTGTACAGAATGATTTACAATAGTTTATACCTCCTTCGATGCCTCGACAACATTTGCAGGTACCTTGTTTGAATCATGTTAAAACAAAGTCAAAGGGTTATAATAAATTAATGACAGCTACATTGTAAGCAATCAATAAAATAGTTGTTTGTAGGATAAGTGGTAATAAGCTGCTCAGTAACAACACAACGCAAGTTTTCTCGCTAGAGGTGTCTGAGAGTATACAGGTGTTGGGAACACAGCAGCCTGAGGAGGTGACTCGTTCATGTAACTTGGACATTCTGAAGGGCTTCCCATTGTCATTAGAGTATACTCATCGTCACTAAGAGCATATGTCATACCACAATCCCTTGTCATGCGTATGTATACTGCTCCATTGCCAGCAAGCCTCTTGACAGTCTTGCAGTTAAATGCAACGCAAGTTGTCAGGCAAATTAGTTTTCCTCGTTCTCTAGATCTACTGCATATGGATTACCACTATAGTCATTCAACGAACTGTTATGTTCATTGCAATGACCTGATCAACTGTGGTGTAGTCTATTGCATCATCCTCACTCACTAGTGCCCCAACTTTCAAGTATTCTGCAATCATGACATCAAGAGCACTTAGGTACCATAAACACTGGAGCACTGCTTGATGCTGCACTGGCAGCAGCATCATTCCTGCCAATACAATCTACACATACACTTCAGCTGGAAGCAAGTGTTGGTGAGTGTTATAAGCCTTTGTAGGAGTGACAAAACTGATGTTAGGCAAAACTGAAAAATTAATGTTAGGCAAAAAAAGAAAAAAATAACGACAAAGACCAATGGCAAGTGTTAAAGTATTGCATGTAACTGATGTCTCCCTACCATGTTAGACTGATGCCTCTCCATGCAAGACTGTCTCTGTTTCTTCACTTTCTTTGAGTACGGTATGCACCACAACGAAGTCTATACCCGTGGCTTTTCAGCACTGGAGAATGCCCAAGAAACAGTCAGCAAGTGCATACAAAGCGTAGATTTTGACGTGAAAAATGCTCGAGCTCTGCGCTAAACCCACAACTGTACCCCATCACCTTGAACTGTTATGAATTATTCTCTTTGATGCTAATGAAATGAATGAGGTTCCAAATTCAATGGACACCTGTGTGAGGGCGGGCACGAAAAACATGGCAGCTGTCACGCAATAGATAGCTAACAAAGAGCCATTTAATGTACTGTTGGCAAGTTTTGTGGCAATCGTAGTTACTTGATGGTTCAACAAAGCTAGGCTGCTTCGAAATAGCTAATGAATAATAGTTTAAACCACTTATATACGCCTCATAGTCGGTCTTTATGGAATTTGGAAACCGAGGGCGAAGCCCGAGGTTTCAAAATTCCATAACTACGACTATGATAATATGTTAGCAAATTAAAATGTAAATTGGCTACATTAATTAGAACTACGTCAGTAGCAACAACTAAGGTCACTTGTGTGCATTCTGGTATGACAGGTAAGTCACTTAAGGCACTTGCAAGGCCCTACCAAGTCCTTCTTAGCTCTTGGTAATATGAACGACAAATGCAGTAGGCCAAGGCACACGGCACACTATAGACGTATTTTAGTTCTCACTTATTTGATAATCTGAACAAAATTAATACATTGATCCAAACCAGTGGCGTATCCAGGGGATGCTTAGGGTGCTCCGGCAACCCCCTAAAGCTGGATTAATTAACTTTCAATAGTAAAGCAGCTACCTTAAACTTCAACAATCGACTTTTTAAGTGCTTCACTGAGTATCAATGTTTAATAACACACACCGTACCAATAATTCAAATTACTTCTACCACCATCAAAAATTAAGACCTCATAAATATTTAATTAGCAAAATTTCTGGTGCGCCCCTTCTCCCCCCCTGCTGTCAAATCCTAGATATGCCACTGCAAACACTCAAGGAACAGGAGTGGTGAGGGTCCATTCACTGATCATTATCTTAATACAAGTCATACAAGCTTTGGGGTCTAGGGATCATAGACACCCAGATGCTGAAGGGTATGTACACTAGCTATCAGACAACTTTAGTAGACATTTTGATAGTAATGTACACAATTTGTATCATTTAACACAAATTTCGTGAAATTATGGGGGTAGAAATACCCTCTGTATGAAACCCTGCAAGTTGCTATATTATTAAATTTTAATTTTTGACAGTATGGTAAGAAAACAACCCTAAAACTATGCATACCTTCTTCAGAACATCTTGAACATCTGATATATTTGGCATATCTTCAATTGTGGGGGTAACATTATGAATACCACCAAACAGGTAGTCAACTACTACAGGTGAAAAGCACATTGGCCCAGGCCCACCATTACAGAGCGACATGACTATCATCTCTCCCATAACTCGAAAGTAGCCTTTCTGCAAAGCAAATGTGTTGTGCTGGGGAATTCGGCGTGTAGGTGGTCCTGCCAGCAGTGAACAGTCACTTACTGCCTTCATAAGTAGCCGTAGGTACTCTCGAGAAAGCCCGCCATCATCAACACCTGGCTCTCCGATAAAAGTGACAGAAAGCCTTCGCTTCAAATCTAACTTGCGTTCAAAGGCCCTCATGCTATCCTCCCATATGTGGCTTCTTCGAACGGTGATCTTGACAGCAGGACTGTATGGATCACAGTTCAAATAAATACTGTGGCAAAACTGGCGGAGAAGTCCACTGATGTCACTAAAATGTTTAGAATACCAATGCTCACATAACCATTATTTGATGCTTGTAAAATGACTTACTTTGTGTTGTCAGCACGTTCTTGAATGATACCTGTGTCATTTTCATCGGTGTCACTAGATAACACCACCATGTTTCTGTGAAACCAGTGCACATGATCAATGAATAGTTATAGAAACTTCGAAAGCAACAGGAGTGCACAATGAGAGTGAGCATGGTAAGAAGGCAGGAGTGGAAAACTTCCACACATTAGATTTAAAATTACAAATCCACACATTATGGCCATGTTACTAAAGATATACGCACCATCAGTTTCATATTGGCTGAGAATGTGCATTCAGAGGCTCCTGGAATGTAAGCATGCAGCACCTCACTACTGTCACAAGATGATCGACCTTGTTTACTGGCCTAAGTAACTACTGCTAAATTGGGACACGAGTAGAATCTGTGTTCACGTGCAGGCAATGCTGCTTCTGTATAGTTTCTACACATGCACATGGCAATCATCTGGGAGTCATTATGGGTATAGAAGCTCCTAGGAGCCTCTGACTACCTAGTTAGCTGTAGTGCGATGTATCATCAGCCATCACCCAGTCTATCTTTAGTAACATGTCCATCATGTGTGGATTTCAATTTTTAATCAAATGTGTGCGAGTGTTCCACTCTTGCTTTCACTGTCATTATGAACTCCTAAACGCACACATCATTAAATTGATCAAGAATTGATCGAGTGTGAGTCTGGGGGTGGGAAGAAGAGAGATGGGAGACAGGAGGGATGGATAGAAGGTAGGAACACACAGTCAACTGAGTATTGTCGTCGATGCAATACTTGTCTTTGACGTAAAGAAACACCATGAGGATCAGTTCGAAGAAGACTGTCACGTACTCTCTGCCTAGATATTATGTAAGCCTAAAGATCACAAGTATCCCACAAGCATTCTTTGTCCACTGGTAGGATGAGTCAAGACAAATGGCTGCACAATGTTGTCAGGTTCTCCATCACTAATGCTGGTGTGAAGAGTTACCATTAAGCCAAACTGTTCTAATCTCCTATGGTTTTTGGAGAACATCTGAACAGTCCAGCTATATTAATTATGTCCACCACAGTGAAATGAGACTGAATTAATTCTAGGAGCCGAGTTTGATGTATCTACAGCCTGGGTCTCTCTGACAAGGTAGAAGAGCGTGTTGCAGCTGAAAATCTTCACAATGACCTTCAAGCAATTCAAGCATTTCTCTTGTAGCTGTTATTGCTGGTTCAAGTGAGTAAAATGTGGTAAGATCAACGGCGGAAGCCAAGGAGTCAATCTGAACTAAATAGGCTAACAGAGACTCAGCAAAAAAACTGTAAGCCTTCTAAATCGCAAGCATCATAACTTTGGATTCTATTAGGGTTTTGGACCTGGTGTAAAAAGTCCTCCAAGAGTGCTATACAGAGGTCGATATGTACATTGAGATCCATTATTGGAACGCACGATTTAGAACTTCATACGGTACTTTCATTCATTGTACACACCTGGGGAGAGAGAGAGAGGGAGAGGGAGGGAGGAGAGGGAGGGGGAGAGAGGAAGGGGAGGGGGAGGGAGGGAAGAAAGGAGAGAGGGAGTGGAAGTAAAACATTGTCACACACTATTGTCTCTAAATTAATATGTATAATTGTTTGTGATTACAACAGATCAGACTTAATACTGTGTGCAGTTAACAGCCACTGGTTTGAGGGACAAAAGCAAGCAACAACAAATAGCATATAGACACCAACAACGATGATGACAACAATAACTGAGGCACAACAACAGACAGTCAGGTTACCCAGAGAAAACACAAGATAGAAACATCACACACATTATGTGACACATACACCTCAACAGAATTCTGATTGGTTCAGGAGATATACAACTAAAAAATATCACTTTTAACGATATTCACGCAACAATAATTAGATTCATGAGCGCTATTTGCAGTACAAATACAGCTATGTGCCAAACCACAAGCTACACCACGCTTCCATATTTGGAACAGTATTAGCTAAGCGTTTGCTTGTGTCATTAAATAGAATAACGAGTAGAATGTGCGCGTGGAGAACAAGTAAGGACTAATCTGTACAGAACCACGAAGCCTGGCGGGCTCATACTCAGCGAAGGAGTATCAGCAGTACTCAAGAGTTGCTACATGGATTCTTCAACAAGTTTGCGTTGTTCTTAGCAGAGGCCGCATCAGCAGGATCCAAGTCGGCTGCTCTGGGCAGTATTGAGCTAAAAACGATGAGCATTGAGAACAAATCTCTTTGTGATGGCGGCCTCTGCAGAAAAGTTAGCTCTTTGCGTCCCCTAAACAACTGTGAAACTGAAATTACTGTATCTCTTTCTGTCGGCGAGAAAAACAAGATAATGTACTTTAATTACACTTTAAAACGACGAACATATTGCAAAACCTATAAACATTGAAAGTCTCATTTGCATTGTGCATACAAACAAACCTTTCTACTTTAACTATTTGAAAAAATAATGTCCCTAGCTTGCTCGGTTCTACCACAACAATCGTTTGTTTGGTATACCAAAAATTCACACATTCACACCGGTCCCACCTTAAGTGGTATAAGGAATAACACACTAGTACCATGAGTGCATAATAATTATTATTATTATGAAGATCGAAAAAATTATAAAAATATACACATCGCACAATAACTTGAATAAGAATACTAGCTATAGCCACAGCAAGACACACACATGAACCACTTACAACTCACATATTGGGTGGCTCTCAGTCATGCTTCATGAGCCAGGTTCCATGAGGTTTGGAGCAGAAGAAATGGCCGGACGCTCTTACTAGCTCCACCCACAATTAATAATAGATCTAGAGGTTGTGAACTTGTGAATTGCGTGTCGTGTCAACGCGTTGCGCGCGTGCCGTGTATGTATGTTACGTAGCAACATAGAATTTTGTCCCATTTGGCGCTCCATACATTATGATCCTCTATCCTTACTGAACACCCTCATTCATATGGCTTTGTGTCACGTGATGTGGGAGTGTCACAACATGGCGGCGTATCACACCCACTGGAACGACAGTTTTTAGTTAGGATTTCCAGAACTATTGGTAGTTAAGATTTCTTAACGCTGCGTTGCAACCTTCACCCAGGGCGCTAATCTTTGGGCAAGTGTCCGGCTTTAACTAGCGTTAGTTTGGCAATGGGGAGCAAAAGATGGGTTTCACAACAAGCCAAAACTTTAGGTACGGGAAATCCCATTCCGTGGGAGTTAAGCTCCAATACTTGGAGACTGCATAGCCAATACATTCATCCACACTTTGCCGCACACTACGCGTCCCTAGAAATGTTCACAGCGACAAACGAGACTCTTTTCTGTACGAGTGATGTTTTCTTGCCGCCATCTTGCGAGATTAATGGATTTTTGTGATGTCACGCATAATAATTGTTGGCTGTGTAAAACGTCATAACTATTGAAAACACATTGAATCAGTGTAATAGTTATGATGCAACACATGCTCATAACCAACGTGTGACATCACAAAATCCATTAAAATCGCAAGATGGCGGCAAGAGAACAGCACTCGTGTAGAAAAGAGTCTCGTTTGTCGCTGTGAACATTTCTAGGGACGCGTAGTGTGCGGCAAAGTGTGGATGAATGTATTGGCTATGCAGTCTCCAAGTATTGGAGCTTAACTCCCACGGAATGGGATTTCCCGTACCTAAAGTTTTGGCTTGTTGTGAAACCCATCTTTTGCTCCCCATTGCCAAACTAACGCTAGTTAAAGCCGGACACTTGCCCAAAGGTTAGCGCCCTGGGTGAAGGTTGCAACGCAGCGTTAAGAAATCTTAACTACCAGTAGTTCTGGAAATCCTAACTAAAAACTGTCGTTCCAGTGGGTGTGATACGCCGCCATGTTGTGACACTCCCACATCACGTGACACAAAGCCATATGAATGAGGGTGTTCAGTAAGGATAGAGGATCATAATGGTACCTGCTGCATGATCGTAGGACACTTGGTTCCTGAGATATGAAACAAAATGTCAAAAACACAGTTTTACACTCTCTTCGTGTGGTTCACTGTAGCAGTCCTTGTACTGTTACATATTCAAATTAATATTTATTTTTGTCAAAGTTTTATGCCACTTAGCTCATGCAAAATGCAGTAACTGTATTATTATACTAGCAGATGCAATACATGACCTCAGTGTGGAACTCGATTGTAAAGCAGGTATAAAAATTAATATCACAAAATTGACAGTACCTTGAAACCTAGCTGAACTAACTGTCAATGGTCACCTCTCTAATACAGCCACATGCTAGAGTACCAACTGTAATGAGTTTCTCATCTTGTAATACAGCCACCTGCTTAAAGTTTGCCTAATAATTCCATACAACTTTACTGGCTCAAGGGTGACCAGATGAGCTACTAAAACCCAGGTTTTCATTATCTTTCTAAGAAGCATTAGATTGCATGCTAACCCTCCATAACACACCAAGGCTATTACAAAACCATTTTAATACTCAATAGTCAAATTATTGCTTGAGATTAATAATGAATTGTGGCCACAACATCAGTTGGTCATTACAAAGAGGTAGTCATGCACATCATCAAATGCATTAGAGTGGGTAGACTAAAATTACTGCAAAAATGAATGCAAACATGATCAAACTACTTCTATCATATACAAAAAGCAGTGTAAAGTGATGTAATTGCAACAAAGTTAATCACACACAATACTTGCATGTGAAGGTAACATGCTCTCAAAATTAACTAAATATGAATCTCATTATAGAATTTTTTATTTGGGGGCTTGTATTGCTATTATAAGTTTCATGATTAAGGTGGCGCTTCACCGGAAACAGCAAGTAAATAATACTATTCACGGATTATTCATAGATATCGATCGTCAACTGGCTATGCCCAATAGTCGTAATACAAATTTTGCGGCGCGTGCGCTCACCATATTGACTACTTCCTGTTTCCGGTGAAGCGCCACCTTAACTAGTATAATTATCAGTCTTTGTATTTATTTCTATCAACTTTTTGTACTATCCTTGCTTATGAGCATAATTATTGATGCAGATAATTAATATTTATTAGAGAATTTAAAATTCTGTGGTGGCTCAATATCTGTATGTCATTATAGTGCTATTATCTACCACAGTACCAAATTTGATGCTTTTATCACAGAATGCACGATTGTTCTGCTCTGCTGCCTCACTATACAGCGGTTTTATTACATCTAGCATGCATAGAGCGTGAACCGTGTTCAATCTGAATCACATAAAACCGCTGTACTACAAATCATCTAACAAGGGTTTTGGGAATGACTTTATAACTCCTCCCACTAGCAGTGTCAGTGGTTTCCATCAGACATTGGCAAAAACAACTGTGAATTTTTCTGGGTTGCATGTTTACATGATTGATGCAGCAGTTCACCACATGATTGCTATAGTAGGATTTGTGAATGTGTTAGGGCAGGCTAGGGGATGTAATTTAAAGGCTGGGTGATACACTATCAAGACAGTATTCCCAAAATTTATCATCATAGTGTGCAATTCCTACTGTGTTCAATACAGTGAAGGTCACACTATTTCCAGCTCACTAAACTGGTATTCATGATGCAACAGTAAATTATACATGTAAGGCTTGTATATCTTCCAATAATTATTGTACCCAAACTTCAAGTATGTGAACCATGCATGTTGTTGACAATTGCCTAGATAATGTCAGATAACCTAAAGAAAGCTGGTGTACAATACTTGAAGCCACACCCAAATCAAACACTATTGTTACTGCTTAACTCTACGTCTTAATACAGGGTTTTGCAGGTCAAATGTTTTTGCTGGTGCATGCGCACAGTACGTTTTCTGTACAATTAGTATACAGAAACATGCTATGCGCATACTCTAACAGGAAATCGTTTGTTCAAGCAACACTCTGTACAGTGAAAAAAAATAGCACCTAAGGTGCAGATGCCTCTGAATAACAATATCCACCATTCCACAAACACAGCAACTGTAGATGCATATATACAGGATTTCTGTACAGCAATCACATCATTAGCTCCGCCCTTGGCACAATAACTGTTATGTCTAAGTGCTTTGATGTCTGGTCAAACAAGTGTTTGTACAGACAAATTGACAGGTCAAACCAAATCACTTTCATAGCGACAATGGGTTAAATGTGAATATCATTAAGTTGTAGTGCACATAATTTACTGCTGATAAATAATACTTGTGGAAGCTGGCAAAATCAAGATAGCTGAGAATGACCAACAAATAGTATCATACATAATGGGTCAATAATTATACTTCACCTGATACATTCTGTTAAGTGTTCTCTCAGCGCACTGAGGGGAAAAAGTTCCTTACATTTTCGGCACTCTTCAACGGGACAGGAACCCTTCATAGGGAGAAAAATTAGTTACAACTTAATTCAAAAGTCTAATCACTCTAACAAGCACTTCTAACTGTACTCAACTGTTAGCTGATTCTCTTGTTCAGTGTTTAAGTCCTCCTGCAGCGGTCTCACGTACACTTTGGCCTGCCCTACCACACTTCTTACATAACTAGCCGAGTACCCTTTTGCCGGCACTGGAATGACATCTAATGTCGTATTGCTACGACTATTCGTTCTCAACAGTTCGTACCTATAGAACAGGCATACACAACATTTAAAGAAGTGACATCAAATTGTCGTACCCCCCTCCTGTCTCCAACTTTGGATAAGAATCAAGCAGCTGTGTGTGAAAACTCATTCCATCATCGTCGTCAGTAAAACACAGTGACTTTAATCCCAAACCGGCCTGTACCAGTTGTGCATGTTCAAGGGGAGATGGTGGAGCTGTCTGCTGTTTATCAGCTAAACAGATAAAATTGTGCCTCCAAGTGCGTACCGTTGTGCAGCGCCGCGGGCGCTTCTTGGCACTACCCGCTAGAGTTGAAGAACTTGAAGATGAGGATGGGCCGCGGAACAACCTCAGTCTCTCCTGTCGATATCCCAGCTGTGGGGTGATGGTGGATGCAGTGGAGGTGGATGCCGTGGAGCTGGATGCATGTCCATGATCACGATCGCGTGGTCGACGACTAGCATCGTCAAGACGGGCCACCGCCTCCGTTAAAAGACGGCTTGTTTCGCTCCTCACTCGAGGATGACTACTACGTCTGCTCATGTGGAAGCAAGGCGAGCGAAATCTTGACAGAGAATTAGTCTTTGGGGTGAGTTGACAGAGAAGTCTTGCGAAGCAACTGAGGTGTCCGGCACGAGCGAAATTTTCTCCGGCACGAGCGAAATCTTGACAAAGAATAGGTCCGACACAAGGCAGAGAAATGTCGTTGTGAAACGAGAACACGTGGATAGAGGGTGTATGCTCTTTTAATTGGATTATAATTAATTTTATTTAACACCTCTCCCTTCAATTAAACGCTAGCCCATTAGCGCTAGCATGCAATTGTCTCAAGTTCAACTCGCGGACTCAGGTCACTTATTTCCTTCTGCACATACAATCTCTCACATTACCACAGATGTGCGAACGAGCCAATCTTTCACTGATGCAGGACATGAGAAGCAAAAGCAGTCTCAATAGTAAGACATGCATTGCACAAACATCTTAGCGTCTTGCTGTCACGCAACCAGCACTGCTTAGTTGGCTTCTAAGGACTGCTTGAATTTGTATATCAGCCACTTAGCAATGTAGGCTATTGCCAACCATTTTTGTAACGCGAAAATGGATGTTACTTGATATCCAGTGAAAACTCACCTTCGAGGTGAGTGCATGTTCAAACTGAAGACATATTATGTGTAACTACTCTATCACACACACAGTGACTGTGTGCGTGCCTGTTTCTTCTGATGTCATGTAGATGTATGTAAGTAAAGAGTAATCTTTCTGTTTTTACCAACCAATCTTAGGAGTATTTCCTTTTGCTTCCATTGGTGGCCGTAGTTGTTGTGGCATTTTATGTTGGGTCACTGGTAGCACATAAATTGATTTTCCTCTTTTAAACACAGAGCTGTTTACTACCATCAGTTAGGTGTGCATGCATTATGCTGGCGGACAGATCATGAAGACAGAACATGCTATAGTATTTCTTGTTGTGCGATAATATAATTCTTTGACTATTTACAACTTGTTCATTGACAGCAATCGATCATCGTACAGATTGATTTAAAATATAATTATAATAAAATATGCGCTGAGGGTTAATTAACTTGGTACCACTGCAGGATGCCTGATCTTCACGGTACCAATGCTGAGAAATAATTATCTCACTAAACTAGGATTTCACTGCTAATGAAAACCTGGTAGCAACACTGAGTGACGTTTAATTAATTTCACAGTAGTCTAGGTGTTTCAAATCAACTACTTACAGTGGTACTGGGTGCAATATCTCGTATTGGCTTAGTGCATAATGTTGTCAGACAGTAGTGTAATTCATTTGTGATTTTGAAACACACAGTACTGTCTGGCAACATAATGCACTAAGCCAATACGTATTTCACTGGATATTGCACCCAGTACCATAGCAACAATTTGATTTGTGATTTTGAAACACACAGTACTGTCTGGCAACATAATGCACTAAGCCAATACGTATTTCACTGGATATTGCACCCAGTACCACAGCAACAATTTGATTTGTGATTTTGAAACACACAGTACTGTCTGGCAACATAATGCACTAAGCCAATACGTATTTCACTGGATATTGCAATATGATTTGTGATTTTGAAACACACAGTACTGTCTGGCAACATAATGCACTAAGCCAATACGTATTTCACTGGATATTGCACCCAGTACCACAGCAACAATTTGATTTGTGATTTTGAAACACACAGTACTGTCTGGGAACATAATGCACTAAGCCAATACTTGATTGTCTGAACTTGATCGCATGTTGTCCAAACTGGCATTATGTGTGACATTCAATAACACATGCAATAAATCAATAAATGCTATACATTCTAACGCATGTGACACACTAGTAAGTAGCTAAATTGCTAAACTCGAGAACTAATAAAGTCAACACAATCAAGAAACAGCTGAATTCCATAGTCTTGGCAGGGATCAAGTAATGACAGAGCTGCCGAAAATCTTGCTGACTCAAAGGGGAAGGTGGTGGCTCAACAATAACACAATTCGTGGAAGATGACGGCAGTGGTCCGTTCCAGTCCACACCAAACATTGTACAATCCTGAATCAAGAAATTTACAAAATAGGATTACTGTAAGTAAGATTATATACTCTTGCTATAAGCCTGTTAGAACAGAAAATTTGATGGTGTTAAATTTTGGCTGTTGAGCTAAATTTATTTGGGTGTACTGGTCATCTAGTAAAGTACTGCCAAATTAAACAGTAGCTACATTTTCTTGTTTTATGGTATTTCAATGCATACCTGGATCAAGCTGTACTCCCTGTCTTCTGTGGGATGTTTTCCTGTCAGCCACAGTTGCAAGGGAGACTTATTTGATTCTGTTCCTAATGGGTGGTGATTCCACATACTGATGAACTGTTCAAGGCTGTGGTTAATGCGGGGCAAAAATACATAGTGTAGGCAGCAGAGATGCAAATCAAGCTCAGGGTCAAGAACTCCAATTTCTTCCATGTAATTGAACAGATTGTAGTAAAGTACTGTACAGCCTTCAAAAACATCTCGCCATAGCCTTTCTATTCTTTAGTTATGCACACTTTTTCCACAAATAAAACTGGCACGCCCCTCTCCCCGGTCAGCGATCATGTAATCTGCTACTAAAACATTTTCTACACCACGGTCTCCTCTCACTCTACTGGGCACTCCATGAGATTCGACTGCTTTACAAAATGCATCCAATACAGTGACTGACAGGTTGTCTGTTGCACATCGTAAATACACAATCAAACGGCTGTATCCGTCGATTCCTCCATGTATTACAAATTTCCACCTGTGACAATGAAAGGAAACAGTTTATGCCAATCCCCCAATTGTATATATCATAAGAAGAAAAACTAATTTTTTTCCTGTGACTACTTTTCAGTGAGACACGGTTGCTTGCGCTGTGCATGTTGCCAATTCAAATTGTATTGCGACGCAATGTAACACAGAAAAAAGAACAAATGCGTTCCATTGACGCAACGCAGTGCAAGCTACTGTGTCGCATTGTAAAGCAGCCTTTAGTGTACAAGTAATGTGCGGAGCAGGAAGATGAGCTTCTTGAGCAGATAATAATTATAGTAATACCTGATCAACTTGTGGTTTCCATCTATGTGCCAAAGATGTTGAGGCCCTGGTACGCAATAATGTCTTCTTCTTATACGTGTTAGACGACGCATGGCTGTTCCTTCCGGGTCTGTTCGACGCTGTGATTCTCTTACACGCTGAAACTGAACTCTCTTGCCACAGGATAACAGATGACCGTACATCTTACGGTTTCCCCAATATGGAAATTGGGATTGAGCCTCGGACACAAAATCATCTAACTCGGCATCACTGATGTCGGAATATGTCCCTCGAATCGTCAACTTTAAATTGGCCATTCGCCGTCTGATGGTGCTGATTGACACGTAGAATAGTGCTGCGATCTGGGGCACAGAGAAGCCGGAGTGAACCAGAAAATCCAGTTGGTGACTTGGTATAACGAAACGTGGTCTGCCAACGCTACCATCTAGAAGTAACGATGCTTGAAGCACTTTGGTAGCTCCCATACTAGAGTCACACAGCTCGTTCAAGTTGGTGTACGCTTCGGCAATTAGAACTAGAGCCTCGTTCTCTTGGTTGCTCAGTACCTCTCCGCTAGCTTCTCTGGCTAACATTTCTCGATACACAAGCTCCACACGCCATAGATACGCATCCAGTTCATCAAGACTGTCCCATTCGTTACTATTGAGGTCGCAAATCACGCTCCTCAACGTTTCACAGATCCACGCCATTTCTTTTAATCATTGACTCCGCCCGTATTATTAATAATTATTTTTTGTTGTCTAATACCTCCCCAATGAAATCGCACCTACCAAGAGCATCGCCCACTTGTATTGTGTATCCCACTCAATGCAATGTGCAATGTGCACAATACAATGTGCACCCCTTCTCAATGCAATGTGCACCCCTTCTCAATGCAATGTGCACCCCTTCTCAATGCAATGTGCACCCTACCCCAATATAATGTGCACCCCTTCTCAATGCAATGTGCACCCCTTCTCAATGCAATGTGCACCCTACCCCAATATAATGTGCACCCCTTCTCAATGCAATGTGCACCCCTTCTCAATGCAATGTGCACCCCTTCTCAATGCAATGTGCACCCCTTCTCAATGCAATGTGCACCCCTTCTCAATACAATGTGCACCCCTTCTCAATGCAATGTGCACCCCTTCTCAATGCAATGTGCACCCTACCCCAATACAATTTGCACCCCTTCTCAATGCAATGTGCACCCTACCCCAATACAATGTGCACCCTACCCCAATACAATGTGCACCCCACTCCCTAAATGAAATTAAATCATTATGGTAGAATTTTGACACTGTTCTCCACGGCTGTTTTTGGCTAATTGAAATGTGGACATTTAGACACACCCCCTGTAATTTCAAACGTGCATAGCAACACATAGCAACCAACTTCCGGTCCGTTTTTAAACTGTTCTGTGTGACTTTCACGTGACTGTCCAACCAACGTGGCGAAGACAATCGAGGAGAAGGAAAGCTGCTCTTTCTCTCGGAGCAAAAAGCGTATCAATAGCTGAAAGTACGGCGGAGTTACAAGTTCAGCGCAAGGGGAAAAGGTCTTACAATAAAAGAAGACATAGCGCAAGATCCTACTTGATCCAAGACGTCGAAAAGGAACGGAATCAAAGGTTAGCTAGTGTGCTATTAGGTTGTAGTAACTAATAGCTGTAACCTTTTTTCTCCCGCATGATATGGCGCTTTAAAAGGACAATATTTAGACGTGCGTTAATGTGTTTCCCCAACAATGTTTGACACTTTTTGTGCCTTACTTTGACAATACTAGACTTATGTATGTGCATTAAGCGAGTCTTCTTCTCTAGGTCTTTTCTTGTATTGTTTTTGAGCTGGCTGTAAGTCATTCAGCCCTGGTGCTGACTCAAGATTGTGCTCATTAAACACGTAGCGTAGCTTTTGAAGTGGGTTGACGATTCCACAATATGTGGTCTCTAGTCGTCCTATAATGGGCATGGATGGACTCTGCTCCCTGCTCTCCCATGAGTCCAGCACCTATCTTCCACCTCTTCATCCACTCCACCACATGGTCTTCCAAGATATGCATCTTGGGTAAGATGGTAGCATTTGGGAAAAACTCTCTATAACTGCTCATGAAGGTCTTGATGTCCTTTTCTGTTTGTATAAAGATTAATAATGAAACATGTGGTTTTTAAATTTACCGAGTTTATCTATTTGTTCATCAGTGACTGCCCCTCCACTGTAGCCTTTGTAGCAGCTACTGTACTGCTTTAGAATGGTTTTAAAGGTAACAGTGACCGAATTTGCATCCTCTAGTAGTAGCCCTATTGGACTGGCACAGGATGTCATCTACAGATCTAGTGTTGATAATGTGCTTTGTGCACTTGCTCTTCATGTGTTCATCATAATGTACTGCTGTTGTGTGTCCATTACAGATTTTGCAGCACACTCTCAAACCTGCTAAAATCTCGAGAACGGCGTTATGTGGTACTTTGATAGTAGCCTTATCAAGCTGGTGGTGATGGCAAACAGGACAAAATATGTCTCCACTGACCTCTAGCCATTCTTGAGAGCATGCTGCACAGACAAGACTATCACAGCCTAACTCCACTGGTTGACTCAAGATGGAGTAGCATATGGAGCAAGTTAGGTGAGTCGGTTGTTCACCAGTGTAGTAGTAGCTAGTACTTGGTGTATGTATCAGCTTTGGTGGAGCTATTGATCTGATGTGCTGGTAGATGACAGTTACACTGCTCTCACTAGGTCTGCCTCTATTTTTGCTTGCCTTCTTTTTGCCAGCAGGCATGGCAGTACCCTCAATATGCTTGCATACCTATAATGGATGCATGATTTAGTAAACCTGTTTTGTTCTATACTTACAGTGCAATCATCAATGATGTGTTCTGTCCAGTTGAAAAGAGTGATAGAGTGCCTGTACAGGACCCCTTTGGACACAGCAGCCTTCTTTTTACGGGTAGTGGCACAACAGGAGTTGCAGAAGTATGCCGGATGGATAGCGGGAGAGTCTAGCTTTACCACCAACCCAAAAGTGGTTTCCAGTGCCTCCTGATAACTCAGACAGCTATATTTTGGGTTCCTCCTCCTTGATCTTTCTAATCTGCCCCCACACACTCTGCAGTGTGCACTGAGCTGGTGCATTTCTGCCATTCTCTTGCCTACAATCACCAAATTTGTGTATTATATAAGCTGTTGTATTACTCGTTACAAAAAAGGTTACACTTCCATTTGTTTATCAATCTCTTTAGTAATGCTTACTTTAGCAGCAGGTCAATGATATTCACTGTGATCTAAGTACACTTCCGCTCAATCACCTCCTCAAGTACCAGACCACAACAATTCTTCACGATTGTGATTGCAGCTGTGTTGTTTTTGTGCATGCGCAGTAGTGTATGAATGGTGTTATGGGTGCGCACTACCGCTAGTACTAGTTGTAGTGGTTGTATGAAGTGGCTAATGGACAATTTTAAGTACTAAGGTAACCAAGTAGCGTGCAGTAGCAACCGCTAGACACTGGTTGTTCTTGTGTGCGCACGCGGCTAGATTAAAGCAATACCGTAATAAATTTTTATTGTTTTAATTACAGACTAAATGTCCACAAAAAAACAGCCGTGTCTCCCCTCATACCAACGGGCGTGGCTAGCTTAGCAGGACTGGGTTAGCACTAGTGACCGATGTCGTAGAAAGGTTTTTACAATGAAAGTAAATACTAATTCTTCTGGTAAACATAGTACATCGTGGATGTCTAGTAAAGGGTGCGAGATAATTGAATCCACGATGCTTTGACCCAATACTGGAATTTAGGCTGTTACTACTGTTCTTGAGCACATTTAGACCCCTTTCCTTTCGTGATGGTCTTACTCTTTTTGCACGTAGGTAGGATATTTTCACCCAGCTGTTCGTCTTCCTCATAAAATCCTCCGTATCTCTCCTTATAAAGGCTTGTCTCTGACCCATGCGCAGAGCTGTTAGGTGGGCCAGCTGCTATAGGCATGAACGAAGCCACGTGCACTCGAGTATGCGCAAGTGAACGAGTGTATGAGCCATCAGGCATGGGCATCTAACAGTCGATCGGTGTCATCGTATGGCTATATAGCTGTAGAAAGCGCAGTTTCTGTTGCCCTTTCAGTGACTGCGCTTTCTAGAGAGAGCGCATCGCTTTGTCAAGAAGGCCCGCGATTTCTAAGGATTCCTAGAAGGCGCTACACTTTCTCTGGAAAATGCAAATTCCTACAAAGTGCGGAACATATATACTTACCCTTTTTCTTTCTATTTTCTTTGTCTCTTTTGATACTTGTGAAGAAAATAATTTCCGAATGATCTCCTGCTTTCATAATACCTGTGAACTGAACCTGACAAATAATAGTAATGCAACTAACACTATATTTTACTTACGCTTGATTCGGCGGGGGGATTTCTTTCCGAATTCATCCTCAATTGTTGTTACCAAGAAGTCTTTCACATTCTGATTCTCCTCACTAGAATATCTATATATTTATAAGATGAAGTTTAAGAACTAGCTAACAATCATCCTCACAGTTTGTCTCCATTGAATTGCTGTTCGGGGATTCTTTCATACACCATTCTAACTGCAGCCTATATTGGTCAATAAAATTAATGTGATCATTACTTTAGCTACATTGTAAATATACATACAGATTGTTCCTTTGGCAACTTCATGGAATTCATATAAACCTGACCAGTGGTGGCCACGCAACTAGAGAGTTTGAAACAGGGATCAGGTGCAGGACAAGGTTTACAATCTTAACAATTATATAGACCTTGGTGCCACAACATACAAGGCATCACGTGCATCTAGAGGTGGTCTAATGTACCTATCAAAACGCCGATGCATTTCTTGTAGTAGAATTCGTACGGTCTTCATTCCAGGGTCCGTCTCCATCTCTGTGAGAGTGTTGCCAGTGGAGAGGTACTGGTGTTGCCAGTGGAGAGGTAAATAGTAAATTCCTCTCTTGCTGTCTTCCATGTACTACCATCATCACCTTTGCGCAGTGCTGCATACGTATTGGTTTCCTTCACTATTAGCTCATCCGAGAAATACAGCTGAAAGAACTGGTTCGGATCATCTGGGAGAGCAGATGTTAGGCCTAATGTACTAGTGAATGACTCAACTCTGACATGAGAGGGTCTACCTAGCCATTCTGTAATTGTGTGAGCTTGATGCTAGGATTGTCATTATCATCAACTACCTAGAAAGAGAACACTTCATGGCACATTCTAAACAGTCATAGATAGAAATTTGTGAAGAATTTCCATCGACTGCACTAGTCCGGTGTCAATACCAATGCCTTCAGTCACATATAGTGAGAGATCATATGTATTCAACTCTTGGCCCTTAGTTACGTCAGCAATGACTTGTTGGAACTAAAGAATAAACACAGACAACGTCAGATCAGCAGTGTACACACTCACTTTCATATCCTTTATGTAAAGGCCTAATACAGGTGCTGGGACTATTCGACTTATAGAGAATCGTTTAAAGTGAGCCGCAACTAGGTACCACATTAGCTGCCCAATTTCACTGCTTGTATTATTCACTTCACTGTCCGCCGCTTCTCTCCAGGAGAGCTTCCTCTTTTTGTTCTGTATAATAAAAAGCAGTGAAACGTGTTCCGAAACTAAGTAGCCTACCTCGCCAATAGAAAGGAACAAGTATGGCTCTTCCTCACTCACTACAGATAAATCTGGGATGCCCTAAAGATACAAATAACATTATTCTAGTCTTATAATTGGGCGAGCATGAGAGAGCTCACATTGATGGTGATCTCATGTCACGGGGATGTATCTATCTATGTATGTGGCACGCATGTTGTCCTCTCAATGCTCCCGAGAATAAACCTATTCAATCAATAACGCATAGCGCACAATCATGCTGACGTGCTCAGTGGACAATGCTTCCCATGACACGAACGGGCACAGGAATGGATGATGATAACTGATGTACAGCATAACAGCTGTGCTAAGCTGCCACTGAGAAGCGGAATCCAGAAGCCTAGAATGCTGGTGCAAGAATTCAAATGACGGGAGCTGGCTCGTGACGCTCTATAATCAACAAGCTTGCCTGTCATGCTACTATCATGTCGGATTACAAGTTGCTTTTTGTCCTGCGGCTGGCCAGAAATCAGCTCAGGCTCGCCCCTATATTTTGCAAACGTACTAGTTATAACTATTATTTTGTACCTTGATTAGTTTAGTTTCAAACCACTCTTTATCTTGAAATCCGATTTTTGAAACCACCCCCCCTACCTCAGTACTCTTGGAAGGAGAACAAATACATTTTTTTGTTTTTTTTTTGTTTTAGGGGAGGGAGGAGAAAAGAAAAAAGAGAAAAGAAACAGAGCCGTGCCCCACACGACATGAAATTACCTAGTGAATGTCAGACATGAAATTACCTAGTGAATGTCAAGAGGATTGTGACAATAGTAAATTATTGATTGAGGAGTGTTGGTGTGCTACGTGCACTAGACGATTCGGAGATTAGAGATTGATCAAACTCGACTATCGAATTACAACTAATGAATCGGCTGCTGGTGCGCATTACAAGTTCAGCCCCTTTAGTGGTTAGTAGATCAACTGCCTCTGGGCCAGAAGCAGTAGTTGACAGTCTGAGACGAAAATGAGTTGGGTTGGTCTGGATACAAAACCCTTTTACCAATACAATCTAAACAAAATAAGAAAATGACTTTCTAGCAAAAGAATCATCTAACCTTGGGGCCCTCTAAGTAAATTCCGAGAGTGGGCTGATTCAAGACTACTTCTTGATTCTCAGATAGAGCAGTACAGACATAGGCCAGCATATAAGTAAGTAACTGCCCTATGTCACTATCCAATATTTTGTCATCCTCAATTGAGTTTTCGACTAGGGAGCTGTGCCTCCATGATGTTTTCTTGAGCTATTCACAATCAAAAACTGATTAAACATTTACTTGCAACATGTTCACCTCTCCAATATTCAAAATGACGTTGTTTTTGATGGTTGATACTGTGAGGTCAGGGCAACCCTAGTGTGCACAACATAATATTACTGGTACAAACAATAGTGCACTACAATAGTGCACTACCACGGCTAGTGTTTGAAAAATGAAAAAGAAAACTTTACATAAACTATCAGTACTTACTGCTAGTGATACTAAGACATTATCCTCTCTTATGAGTGTGCATTGCACACCACCATCCTCACGATATGTCCCAGGAAGATCACTGAACAAAAGACATACCTAATTGAGGTGGTTGATATGTAAACCAACTCACATGTGTACATAGTTGTAGTGCTTCTTGCACAGCCAGTTTTCATGGATGGTATTTAGCAACATCAGCATCATCACCTTCGCATTACCATTAGCAAACTGATGTTGGGAAGCCAGCGCCGCATGCTTTAAAAAAGCACTTAACTTCCTTGGCTGGATTGAAGATCATGATAAAACCAAGGGCTTAATTGAGAATAGAATTCCTCTTACCGGTTCTTCAGGAACTTGCCCTAATTTAATATAACCAAAATCCACCTCCTCCAGCTTTTTCATTAAAGTACTCTTTGATTGCTTATAGCTACACATAGGGCATTCCTTGAGAGACCAGCAACTCATATTGACACTGGGATCATCTCCTAAAGGCTGAGGTACATCTCCCAAAGACAACTCCACAGATATTATCTTGTCTTCCCCCTACATTGAGTTATATATGTGTACTACAAGTTGGCACACTAAAAATAGCATCACAGGTGCTGATGCC